>SNVD02008410.1:5000-7500 GCA_013180625.2 Boswellia sacra | reverse complement strand
CTACCACGAACCGATCAAGATAGGGATGAAAGAGCTTGTTCATGAGAGTACAAAAGGTGGCGGGTGCATTAGTGAGACCGAATGGCATAACAAGAAATTCATAAGCACCGTACCTTGTTACACACGCGGTCTTTGGTTCGTCACCCTTTGCAATGCGCACTTGATAGTACCCCGATCTCAAATCAAGCTTGGGGAAGTATCGAGCCTTCCTAAGTTGGTCGAACAACTCCGCAATCAAAGGTATTGGGTACTTGTTTTTGATTGTTACCTTGTTGAGTGCCCGATAGTCGAGGCACATGCGGAGAGATCCATCCTTCTTCTTTTGGAAGAGGACGGGTGCACCATATGGAGCTTTGGAGGGCTGGATGTAGCCCGCATCAAGTAAATCTTGGAGTTGCTTCTTCAACTCCGCAAGTTCGGGTGGCGCCATGCGGTAAGGCGCCATGGCTGGAGGCTTTGCACCGGGCTCCAACTCGATCTCATGATCTACTTCCCGTCGTGGAGGCAACTTCTTTGGAAGTTCTTGGGGCATGACATCCTTGTATTTCTCAAGGATGGCTTGAATTTGCCTTGGCGTTGGGTCCTTGGTAATGGCAACGTCCTCCCCATCGTTTAGTTCTCGAACGGTGGCAAGGAAACTTGGATCCTTCTTCATTCCCCGTTTGAATTGTAGTGCGGAGAGCATTTTGCCTTCAACTTTTGTTGCACGCTCCGCCATCACCATACATGAATGACTCCCATCGAGTATGTTGAGGGAGTTGGAAGATGGTATGGGGAAAGCATGGACTTGGTCGAAGAATTCCATGCAAAGCACTACTTGAAAATCATCCATGGGAACAATGGAGAAATCAAGCTTACCGTTCCATGTGCCAAGTTGTACCGAAGTCGCCTTGGACACTCCCAAGATTGCATTGGCGGGTGAGTTTACCGCCTTGATGGTGCCACCTCCGTTGGTGTATTTGAGGCCTAGCCGTTTGGCCTCGTCTTCCGAAATGAAGTTGTGCGTGGCTCCCGTGTCAAGCATCGCACGCACGTCTTTGCCATTGATTGTGGCGCTCACATACATAAGAGCCTTTTGCATAGATGTGGGTCTTTTGAGTGCGCCAATTGTGCGGAGAGAACCCATCCCCGCTTGTGGCTCTTCATTGTTTACGCCCTCATGTTGAGCGGCAAGGGCATTGAGGGTCTTCCTCTTTGGGCAATCCCGAACCCAATGAGGACCATCACATATAAAGCAAGGACTTTTAGCTTTAGGGGCTTTGAACTTACCTTTGTTAGGCGTGTCTCGTTTGTCCCCTCCGAAAGCCTTGCGCGCACCACCATCCCTTCGGTCATGTCCTTTCTTGGCGTTCCGCTCTCCCCCACCTTTGCCATGGTTGGGCTTTCTTTCCTTCGATTGGGATGTGTAGTCAACAAGGGATTCGGCCACGGCTATGGCGTCATCATGGTTTTGCACGCCACGCCTCTCAAGCTCAACCCTTGCCCAATCTTTTAAGCCATCAAGGAAGTAGAAGAGAGAGTCTTTTTCGGGCATACCTTCAATTTCAAGGATGATTATGGTGAAATCTTTGATGTACTCGCGAATGGTGCCACTTTGCTTCAAACGGCGGAGGCGACCCCTTGCCTCCTTTTCCGCATTGCTTGGAGAGAAATGCTTCCGTAGTTCTCTCTTAAAGTCCTCCCATGTGCGAAGGACGACGATGCCTTTGCCCGCGTCGCCATGCTTACGACGCCACCACAATTGGGCTGCATCACGAAGGAAAGTAGGCGCAATGCCTATTCTTGAAGCATCATCATAGACACCTTTCGCCTCGAAATATTGCTCCAAGCCGAATAGGAAGTTTTCGACTTTCGTGGCGTTGCGAGTGCCATGGTATGTAGCGGGAGTTGGCACTTGCATGTTGCTTAGCCCACTAGGACTTGAGTAAGAAGGGCTAGCACGTTCGCAACGGTGTTTCTCCCATTCCGTGCGTGATTCCTCCATTTCCGCACGAATGGCACGCAACTCATGCTCCACAAAGCTTCGTAAGCTAGCGAGCTCTCGTGTGAGGTTTTCACTAAACTCGAGTATTGTGGACTTTGTTGCTTGGGTGATCTCTCCATAATCCGTCTCTAGGCCTTCGAGACGATCGGAGAGGCCCTTGATAGTATTGTCCATACTCGAAAGAGATTGCTCTATGCTAGCAACACGAGGCTCTAAGGATTCAGAGGAGAGAGCTTTGGACTTACCTCGTTTTCCTTGTGGGCGTGGTTGAGGTTGAGGTTGTTCCTCACGTCCGCGAACTTGCTCCTCCACATTCATCTCCATGTCGGATGCCATTTACTCTTGTGCTCGAACCGTGCTCTGATACCAACTGTCACGAGCTTAGAGTTTGGCGCAGCTGCTCGTGCGGCACTTAGGCAACTTGAACCCGAAAGTTGCTAAGTAAGCCTTGAAGTTTACTTCTCGCTCAAGGAGAAGCTAGGACCGTTGAGCCAAAGAGCTTTAGAGGCTAGAAGA
>SNVD02008404.1:0-32854 GCA_013180625.2 Boswellia sacra | reverse complement strand
AGATGAGCAGGAAGCTATAGTCTTAGGAATCTGACTCAAAACGAGCCTGTTTGCCAGTTTATAAGAAAACTGGATGGGAAGCATATCCCCAAACTCATAGAAGGTGTTTAAGCCGTTTCTGGACGTAAAACCAGAGGAAGATGTGAGCCACAGTCACAACTACCTGTACATATGCATGCGTGCCATCCTTTTTGAATTTTAATACCTCATTGCTGTCATTTTTGAATTTTTATCTTTTGTTTGACTTTTGGTGTATTATTTCATCATCTTTTGACCTTTTCTATGCATATTGTCAACTTTTCAACAACCAATCGAGCCTACCTAGATAGATATCATCATTAGCATAAGTTTTTACATTCCATAAATACCACATGTCTTGTTCTCTTCTTCACACATGGTTAGAAAGTTACATAGACATGGAGGGAACTTCAAAACATCGAATCCAAAGGATATGTGTATTCTGTGGATCTCGACCAGGTAAAAGTGAAGAGTTCGTAGAAGTAGCGAATTATCTTGGTAGACTACTGGCTGAAAGAAAAATTCATGTGGTTTATGGGGGAGGTAGCCTCGGGTTAATGGGTTGTGTGTCAACAGCTGCACATGTAGGGGGTACTAAAGTTTTAGGAGTTATTCCTAAAGCTTTGGCTGTAGAAGTATTGTTGGAAAAACAGTAGGGAAGGAGTTACAGGTCTCCTCTATGCATGAACGCATGGCCATATGCTCATCAATTCAAGATGCCTTTATTGCTTTACCAGGTGGCTTTGGCACTCTTGAAGAAATTTTTCAAATTGCCTCTTGGGCTCAACTGAATCTCCATCAAAAACCCATAGGTTTGTTGAATGTCAAAAATTTCTGTGATCCTTTGATAAGTTTTGTTGATGCAGCTGTGGAACAAAATTTTATCCCTCATTCAGCGAGAAAGATCCTTGTTTCTGCCACTTCTGCTGGTGAGTTACTTGACAAATTACAAGAAGTTGAGTATGAACCTGACCCAGCTAGTACTCAAATTAATTGGGCAGGAGGGCAAAACAAAAAGTGCAAATTGGATCTGAATCTCCGTTTGTAATTTTTTTTTCTTGTCTTTTATTTTATTTTTAGCATGTTATTTTATGAGTCTTTCAGGTCATCTCTCTTGAATAACAGAAGCTTCAGGTAATGTCTCCTATACTTGATCTCTCTACATTTAAACATTGAGGACAATGTTTCATTTGGTTGGGGGGGAAGGATAGTAGACATAAGTGTGTCTTGAAATTTTCTTTTTTCTTGCAAAAAAAAAAAGCGAGTTAGTAATTAGATTCAGAGTGCGGTGTAAGGAGTTCAAATCCTCTTGAGACGCATTCTGGGTCAGGAATGGCAGAGTATGGAGGGCCAGTTTGAACTCTTGAAACCCATTCTAACCAATTTGTCATTTTATTTTGATCTTATGAACTCATTTTAGCTAACTTGATATTATTTAGACTTGATTTTTGAATTTATAACAAGGAAGTCTTATTCATTTCACTTTGAATTATTCAAATCTATGAACTCTCACAACCTTATCATTTAAAAAAAAAAATTGTGTGCTTATGTACTCATTAAGCAAGTATTCATGAGCCTTTCTTCACACACACACACATACCTTGATGCATGATTGTGGGTGGCAAAATGAAATGTTGTAATATTTGAGTTCTTTTGTTTTGTTTAGGATAACAACACAAAGGAAGGGAAAGTTAAAAAAAAAAAAAAGCAAAAAAAAAAAGAAAAAAAAAGAAAAAAAATAGCAATTGTGGATAAAGTTTGGTCTCGTAGCCTCCTTAATTCGAGCAATTAAGCCCGAGGGGTGCCTCAACACCTAATACCCTAAGACCAACTGGTTTGGGAGCTATTGGCCCAAAGCTCGCTACATGGATTAAGGAGAAAGCTTAATGGGATTGAACATTGCACTATCCATAAGTTTCTAAGCAAAAATAAAGCATCGGCAACCCGAGTCGTTAAGCTCGAAGGGGTGTCTTAACACCTAATGCCCTAAGGCCAACTGGTCTGGGAGCCATTAGCCTAAGGCTCGCTACATGGGTTAAAGATGCATTCTTTCAAAAAAAAAAAAAAAAAAACAAAACAACACATATATATATAAAATAAATGAATGTCCCCTACCTAAAGTTGTTAGCCTTAACAAATATTAGAACCGATATAGCTTCTTTCTAATAAGCCCCATAGTCATGTGTTGACTGAGCACAAAAAGGAGGTTTATTGATATCTTGACTGAAGGGTACATGAGTCATAAAAAAAAATAATAATAATAATTGGTTGAGAGTTTGTTTATTTGGATAAAATCAAGGAGAGTGCAATAATGACCACCTTGGATGTAAAATTCTATAAATCACTTCTAAATAATAACGCTTTAATTGCTAGGGACTAGCAATAAGCTAGTTGGGGGGTGTGATGAACACTTAAATATGCATGTTTAATAAGAGTTTAGTTCATCATATTGCATTAATAGTGTCATTAAATTCCTCAACTTAAGCATATTTGTAGCATTTGCATCTTTGGAATTAATTTCTCTTAATTTTGGTTTTGTTACAGGTTCGGTAAAATGGGCATAACTCTCTATTTATAGATCAGAATGGTGCAATTCTTAATGTTTTGGAAAGCTGATTTAATTGTCTACAAGATTTCATTTCACAAGCATCATCAAATTCGGGCTCTTAGTGGACCAAAATTGGGCTTGAAGTGAACCCATCTACAGTCTCGGCCCAGTCTGACCAGGCCTCAGTATTTGGACCGTATCTCTCAAAATACGTATCCAAATTGTGCAAATCAATATGTTCTAGAAAGCTGAGAGAAATATCTACAACTTTCATGAAGACATGTGATTAAAATTCACAACATTTCGATGTCAAAATTGATGGTCAAAGTCGGTGCCTAATGATCCCAATTGTCAAAGATATTTACAACTAATATTTGACAATTATGCCCTTGTAATTTGACAAGTTTGCCCCTGGATGTATCTATAAATAGAGGTGCCTTGTGACCCATTAGGGCATCTTGGCCTTGGCTGGAACATTTTGGCTTTGGCTAGGATCTTGTATTGTGTTTTGTGTGTTTATGTTATTAATGAATTTTCTTTTTCTTGCATTTTATTTTCTTTCTATTATAATGTTATTCTAATTTCTCTTTTGCTAAGGTGAAAGGGTGAAACCCTTGATATGAGAATAAGGATTCTCTAACCCTTAATATGTGCTTAATAATCTTAATCTTATAATGTTTATTCAATATGATTTATATTTAATTTCTTAATCAATCTTGACACCACTCGTAAAGTGGAGGTCTTGATCCATTGTCGACAATCCTTGGCACATCAAATGCTTGGATCCTTTCTAGATGATGTATGGTTCTTCCTTACCGACACGAATCTAGTTAGGAACCTTGATTTGTTGTAGACATATGGTGATTGGCACATTGGATGCTTGAACCCATTTACAAGAAGTGGTATAAATATTGGTAATGAAACAAATATAATTCATATAACTAAAATGGGTTAATTATCCTTATTTGAAATATCAAGGGCGGATCCCCTAACCTTAGCCTTCATTGTTATTGTGTTAATTCCTCTTGTATTTTAATTATTCTATTGTTTATGAACTTTTTATTTTATTTACTATGGTAGGTTCTACCACCTTATGAAATTGTTCTTTAATTTACTATGGTTGGTTATACCACCTATTTCCATGGATGGTTTTACCTCCTCTTGCTTTTTGTTTTATATTTAAATGGTCGGTAATACCACCTACCATCTTACATATTTATTGATATTATCTTGTCATTTCTTTGAATTATTCATATCACATTTGTTTAGCTTATAATTTGTAACGCTTAAATTCCTTTCCTCGTGGATCGACCCCGGTCTCACCGGGTTTTATTACTTCAACACTTCTATACTTGGGAGACAATCCTTTTTCGGATGTGTCATTATTCCAGGTTGGTTTTTTTATAAGTGAACCTACTTTAAATGGTACTATTTTATTTTATTTTTGTGTTATTACTTGTTTATCCTATTTAGCATCTAAGTTTTAATGTCATGTACTTTCACAGGCTAAGTGGAAACCAAAGTCAGCAGATAGATATGATGAATTTGCTGAACTCATCAAGTCTTTTGGCTCATTAAAGGTTGAAGATACCAAGCAACAAGGTACCACCTCTGATTTAGTCTTTCAGACCTTAGCTAACTTCCATTATTAATATTTTTATTTGATTGTTTTTGTTACTGAGAATCCTGCTCATATGTGGTCTAGGATCAACCTTTAATAAACTACTTCCATTAACCCTTCTGTAACAACACCTGTTGTCCATCGTCCACCACATGCCAAATAGTAGCTGCTATTTAGAAAGAGGTATATGCAAACTAATAGATTTGGCACTAATTAATTTTTTCTTTACCTTCTAATATTGATGATTAGACCAGTCATATAGACAGATCTAAAATTTACCTTGTGAAATATAATTTCTTCTTATAGATACACCTCTTTGACAACCCTAAAATCCACACTTTGCTACTTAGTTCCGAGGCCCTTTAAGCTCTTTATAGTACATGCAATCAAAACCAAGGTAGTTTATTCTTTAATATGCATTTAACCTGTACTAAATGCTGTGTCGCTATTACTTTAGGCCTAAAACATATTAGATTTCTAATTATCATTTGGGCATTTAACTATAAATAAACCTCGCAACAATCGGGAACTGTGGAATATGGCTATCATGTCTTGAGATACATGAAGGACATTATAGAGGACATTATTTTGCTAATGAATGATGTGAGTTTCTCATGAATATAATATCATAGGTTTGGTTTCTACCATATGTATGGCATTGTTTTGGAAGTTTGCCAACGTTGATTTTGTGCTTATCAGTTCAATGCAAAGCCCGTATACACTCAGGCTGAAATAGATGAGGTTCGTTTGAGTGGGCTAACCATTGTTCTGAAATAATTAGCGCATCAACAAAATGGTTAGTATAAATTTGATACTATACACCACTCTTTTATTACTTCTTATTTGTTATAATTAGTGAAATTTTAAGTTGCAATGTGAAATTGTAATTATTATGTTACATTTCAAACTTGGAGCTCTACTTTAATAGATAAGTTTTTTGATAATATTGTTGTGTATATTCACTGGTGTTGCACAGATTGAGTTATTGCTGGACTTGGGAGTTTTGCTGAGTATTTTGCTGAGAGTGGGAGGAGTTCTGCTAGGTATTTTACTGAGAATGGTAGGAGTTATGCTGGGGATTTAGCTGAATATGGGAGGAGTTTTGCTGGGTATTTGTGGACAACGAGAGGAGTTCTACTGGAGATTTTGTTGAGAATATGGGAGGAGTTTTGCTGACTTAGCTAGTCAAATTCAAAATATTTGCTCTTGGTTGTTGGAATTTGTCATGTGAACTTCAAATTTGATCTGGTTGGCTATCATGTGTTGTTAGCTTTGTATTTGAATTAGAATCATACTTTGTTGTTGACAGTTACTGATGGTTTAGCTTATGTATTGGTAATGATATACTTGATCTATGGAACTTGTCCTATATATTGTTATGTCGATGTTATTATTATAAAGTGTTTTTGGACTCAATTGGATGTGCACTTTAATTTTTAGTTCATACTGAATTTCTAAATGAATTTCATATGCAAGAATGCATAAATTAAATAAAAAAAATCATAATTCTATAAAACTAAATTTAAATGTTGTGACAGAGATAGAGAATCATAAATTCTGTCACAAATAACATAATTTACTAGCAAAAAATTAACCCTTATTTTTCGTAATAAAAATCAAATGCTAATTTTTTGCCAAAATTAAATTGAAATAAAAAAATCAATTTTCCCGCCAAAATATTCAAATTTTAAAAAAAGTCAATTTCTCATCAACAAAATTCGAGGTAATCAATTAAAAATTAATTTTCTAGTGTGACAGATGTATGACATGTAAAAACTATCATAAAGCTCATGATAGACTTTTTTTTATCATAAATGAATGATAGTGATATAGATGACTGATAGATTTTCTATCATCCATGCCTGTTTATGATTGTTTATTCCCGTCATCTATTCCCATTTTTCTTGTAGTGTCGTTTTCACCATGAGATTCAAGACTAGATAGAAAACAGATTCCCAATCTAGAGCTAGAAGAGCGTAACACAAGAAGTAATCCATTACCCCACTACAATCAGATACCTCCACCATCGACCAACATGATTAGGTCAGGTTTGATAGAGGAGCAAGTCATGAACTTGTTTAAAGAAAAGGGTGAATCGGGTAGAGTCGAGAGAGCCAAAAGAAGGGAGAAGTCCAAGCTTAAGCAATAAAAAGGGTCCACTAGAAATATGGCCGTGAAGAAGTCCAAGGTAGAAGAACCTAAAGAAGATGGCTTAAGAAGATCATAGAAAGGATGGAAGAAAGCCTATTCCTTTGATGGCCTAGATCTTCACCAAGAAGGGTGGATGTTCCAACATTGCAGTAAAAGGGGTCAAACAAAGCTTGGAGCTCGAATTGGTGTGCCTCAGTGAGCATGAGGAGGAAGAACAACAAACAGAAGATGGATAAGAAGTTGAAGTAGAAGATGAAAAAGCATTAACGAATAAGAAGTCCACACTAACAAGTGCCTTTGCCAATAAGTGGGTGGCTAGAAAAGGGGCTAGAAAAGGCCCACTAGCTAGAAGACTCAAGGCAAAGAAGGGTAGTGAAACTAGGAAGGGAAAGTGAGGTAAGAGCCTTGTGAGAAGAGGGAGCTTGCCTAGAAGGTGTAAAGAGGGGAGAATCATGGGTATTTAGGATGGCATTCCTAAAGTCAAGACCCTTTCAAACTCTTGGGCTGACTTTAGTAGTGATGAAGAAGAGGAAATAAGAGTTGAGGGAGAACCACATAAGGGACAAACACTTCAGGGTGAGAATGAGAATGTCCAAGGAGTAACAAGGAGTGGCAGGTTTTCCCATGAAAAGGAGAAGGAAAAACCAGTTGAGAAAGAAAAAACTGTTGAGAAAGGTAGAGAAATTGCCAAGGAAGAAGTTAAAGAAGAAGAAGACCCAGTCATCAAGTAATTGAAGAAAACTCAAGCAAATGCTAGCATTTGGGAGTTGTTGATCTCATCCCAAAAGCATAGAAAAGCCATGGCAAAGGTTTTGGCAGAGGTGGTGATACCAATGGTTGCCACTCCAAATGAGATGTAGACCACCATGACCAGATAAGAACCCACGGATTAAATGAGAAGGGTGTGATCACCTTCATCGATGATGATTTGCCTTTTGAAGGAGGGAATCACAACAAGCCATTGTTCATCACTGCTAAGACTGGTGGGAAGATGTCTCTTTGCCTCATGGTGGATGATGGATCTGCCATCACTATGCCTATAAAGATATTGCACAAGTATGAGGTCAATGAAGATGAACTTGAGCCTTGTGAGATGGTGATCAAGACTTATGAAGACTCAAAAAGGAGTGCCATTGGGATTTTCAAGGCATTAGTGAGACTGGGCCTATTGAAGTGATGACTAAGTTTATGATCCTTGACATTTCAATCACCTTTGTTGCTTTGTTAGGCCGAGCATGGTTCCATCTGCTTGGTGGAGTTCCTTCCACTTTGCATCAGAAGATCAGATTCAATATGGATAGGGAGATTGTGACCATTCATGCTACCTCAACCATTGTACTCGCTGCTTTGAGTGTGAAGGTTGGAGAGATACTAGATATGAGAGGTTCACACGTAGCTATGATTGATGAAGTCAATCCTATTACTACTGGAATAATGAATAAATGGAGATATTTGCTAGGAACTAGACTTGGGAGAAATGGAAGTGGTCTACCATCCCCTATAGATTTCAAGGACCAAACCATTAAAAGAGGGTTAGGTTACGTGTCTGATGAAGATGAAGGAGACTTTGAGCCTAAGAAGGGAGGGTTCATCAAGTTTGCTAAAGCTCAAGATATAAAGTATATGGAAGCTACTGACCGATGGGTTTATAGGGGAATGTTGAAGCCCGAATTTGAGATTTTCAAGGACATACTCCAGGGGTATGACTTGGCTAAGAAGATTAAGAAGTTCAAGATCAAGAAGAAGAAGCCTCAAGATCAAGCATCGCCAATAGACCCGACCATCGACCTTGCTGCCTTCATTTAAGAAGGAATTAAAGACATTTATTATGAAGATGTATTTGTTCCTAACCTTTTCAAAGAAGAGGGCATTGTGTATGTTTCAAAATTTGATGTAGTGAAAAATTAGTTTGCTTACTTGTGTGATCTTTTTCATAATGGCACTGTACATAATAATTTGCATTTCACTAGCATCTTTGGCACCAGTACCATTCAAACTCATGACATTAATCTTGGTACAATTGAAAAAATCTAAGAACATATGCATTACACTTGATATAACTCTTGAAGAGAGAAAGAGATTTGAAAACTTGTTAAACAAATATGAAGAAGTCTTCATTTGGTCCTATGATGACATGATTGGAATTGATAGAAGCATTGCTGAGCATATGATTCCAACATCTTTGCACATGAAATTGGTGAAGCAAAAGTTGAGAAGGTCAAGACCAGAATGGGATTAGAAGATTAAGGAAGAAGTCTTCAAGTAGATTGAAGCCTAGTTTCTAGATGTGGTGAAGTATCTACAATGGTTAGCCAATATTATGCTAGTGCCCAAGAAGGATGGAAGGGATCGAATGTCTGTTGATTACAAAGACTCAAACAAGGCCTCACCCAGTTTTGGAGAATGTCAATCAGTTCATCAACACGCATCTCATCAGTGTTTTTAACTTCCTCAATGGCTGAAATTTTAGGTTAAAATTTATCTGGAATAGATCCAATTATTTTGCCAACAATTTCTGCATCAGTGAAAGTTTTGCCAAGCATGTATGCAGAATTTGTGATGTGACATACCTTAGAGTAAAATTCAGAAATTGACTCATCCTCATACATCATCAAAGTTTCAAATTGAGATTTAGTCTCATCAATTTAGATCTTTTAACAGATGTGGTACCTTCATGTTTTATCTCAAGTATGTCCTAAGCTTCTTTAGCCACTTTTCACCTAGAAATCTGTCCAAAATTATTTAAGCCCCAAGTAGCAAAAATTGCATTGAGAGCCTTTGAGTTCCAGCTTGAACGTCGGTATTCTTCATCAGTACATTCCTCCTTAGGTTTGGGTTCAGCATCACCAAAAGCATTCAACTTTGTTGGCGGTGTCCATCCTTTAAGCACACTAGTCCATGCGTTGTCATCAAGAGATTTGACATACATCATCATTCTTACCTTCCAATATGGATAATTACCATCATCAAGAATAGGTGGTTGTATTTGGATCCTCCATTACGAATAAACTTCATCATTCCATATCAACGTGATCGCTTCTTCACTTGTCTATCAGTGAACCTGCTCTGATACCAATTGTAAGTTTTGGAAGTATGCAGTTATAAGGAATATAACAGTAAACTGTAAAGTAAATCGGCATGGGAGGATTTTACGTGGTTCGGTTATAAAACCTATATCCATGGACAGCTATAGAGCTGCAATTCACTAAGTTCTTATTTGTACAATCTTTAGGATCGTTTACAGTGCTGACTCACTCTCACACACTGACCTAATCTTTGTAAAACAAAATCTCGTCACACTGCTCACTCTCTGTCACAGATAACTTAACAATACTCTGTTAAGTATATCATAACCACAATGTCTGACACTGAATTGCATAAACACTTAACTCGCAAGTTCTCTCAAGTGTCTACTAACTCACACAGACTTAATCAACAATTCATGTATGATTACAACCTCTCATACATGACTAAAACACTCATAAAATCAAATCAAAGAAGCATTCCAATTTGCGTTGAAGCTCTTCTTTTCAATTCTGGAATGCCGTGACATAAACTTCACACAACCAACATACATCCGTTATGAAAACATAACGTTATATATATTGGATGCCTGATCGAAATCTCCTTAAGATCTTGTAAAAATCCTAATCAAACTCTCATTAGGATAAAGACAAATATAATAGGAAGTGATATAAATATAACTCCTAAAGGAATTAGGACAAAATAGATATTCTCCTATGTTAACTAGGATACATTAAATAATGTCCTAATCTAAGAAGATATTGATTATAAATCAAATACTTAAAAAAATATACTTCAAGAAACAGTAAAATAATAAATCATATAATATTCTTGTTTTATCACAAGTTAGACAAAAATATCATGTGCATGGCACATACACGTTGACACCAACACGTGCAAATCTAAATAAGGGACTCTATAATATGATTAATTAAAAATCACTACAATATTTTATCATATATTCATATAAGATATGAATGAGAGACAATTTTGACCTATGTGAAGTTGTGAATAGGTCACTTTATATTACATGGACATGATAGATGTTATTGGGTTGATGGTTTCAACATGTTGGCATGGTAACGATGTACATATCTGCTTTTAAGTTTTTACTTTTTCTAATGTTCAACCATCGTATAAAATAAATGACTTTGTAAAGAAATATATTTACCATGAATATCTTTTTTTTTTCATACTATTTAACTGAACCATACAAAGAATTTTTAAAACAAAATAATTAAATATTTTTAATTCCTTTTATGTAATTACTTGGTAAGTTCTTTCTTAAAGAAAGTAATTTTTTTATTTGACAAAATTTTCTTTGAACAGTCTTCTTGCAATAACGTCTATGACATGGAGTGCGTCAATCGTGTAGTACTAATTTAATGTCGCACAGAAATATATTTACCATGAATATGTTTATTACATACTATTTAACTAAATCATACAAAGAATTTTTAAGTAAAATAAGCAATCAGAGTGGCGCAGCGGAAGCGTGGTAGGCCCATAACCCACAGGTCCTAGGATCAGAACCTGACTCTCATATAGAGTGGCTTCCAAAATAAAAATTTTTAATTTTCATTTTTTTTCATCTTCTGTCGTTTTGGGCAAAATCTCCACTTTTTGGTCCAACTGTTTTTGCTCAGTCCATATTATCAAATATCAGATTAAACATTTAAAAATTAAACCACTGTCGTTTTGAGGCCAAATCTCTACTTTCCGGCCCATCTGTTTATGTAAACCACTTAAAATTACCCAAGTGGTAGACAATAATTATCTGATATTTTCACATCAAATAATATTAATTTGACCAAAAAAAATTAAAGAGTGAATTTTAAGAATTAATTATATTAATTAGAGTTAATCATATAGCACTCATTCAATAATATCACGTGTCTTTTACATGAATAAATTTGTATAAATAATTTGTAAATGATGAGTCACTTTTATAAATTAATATTGTCTACAAATTGTTTGTCAATAGAGACAAAGTTTGTTTAGGTATTTCAATTTATTTATTCATCTTGCCCATTTACAATGGAAAATAATAACAATAACATGAAAACGTAGAATGTAAGCTGAATGGATTTATTTTATTCTTGTTGACAATAATGATGCATTCAGCTCACTAATTCTCCAAGGAAGTTAATTGTGGATACTTCTTTGAATAAGCTTGGTTTTGAATCTTGATGCTTTACTTGATAAAAGAGAAATCATTGATTTTTGAATAATTTTGCATTATCTTAGAAGACGATCAAATAAAATTCTATCAACAAATTATTTGAATTAGAAATACTGGCAAAAAAAGGGGAAAAATATCAAAACCATTTAAATCTCGTAATGTCAGTTAGTTGACAAAATGTCATGTCAAATGTCATAATCCTAGACAATTTCTTCCGCTCTCTTATCTAAATGAGTTATTAAGAATAAGATGCTATCCGAGTTTTAAAAAAAAAAAATCAATTAATTTTGCTTTAAAATATTTTTGTTTTATCTCAAAAATTATACTTCTTCTGTGCTTATCCTGTTCTTGGTTTATCTTTTTGAACTCATAAGATGCTATTACAAATAGAATCATGATAGCTACGATAATGATTCCTACCAACGAAGTTAGTTAATAATTAGTCATTTTCTTTTTTTGGTTCTAAAATACCGTTTTGGTCTATCTTATATCATTTTGTATAACTGTTTCATGTCGTTTTGCGGAAATGTTTTGTGTAGTTGATTTTTTACATCTTTGTTATGTTATAAATAATTTGTTTAATGTCGTTTTGGGCCGGATCTTTTTTGTTAATTATACTTGCCCAAAACCCATCTCTTCTTAAGTTGCTAGTATATGAAGTTAGGCTTGAAGCGCAACTTGTAGAAGGTAAGCTCAATTCCAACGCTAATTCTATATAACCACTTTATACTAAATTTAGAGGCATGTGTTGAATGCATGGCATCTACTAAAGCTATCCGCTTTATAAAACTTTGTACTCTCCTCAAAGGCCCATCTTTGAGAACATCAGCTTCCCTCTTAATTAGAAGAAATACTGAATGCTCCAAACCCATCACCTTTTGATGATATGTTATTATCTCCCAATCAGCACCCCCACCCTACAATAATCTTACAACCTGAATCAGAGAAAGTGACAAAAGGACAAAATCAAGAGCCGATTGGGGAGAGATTTTAAGTTTATGTTTAATTGATTTTGATTTGGATTCATTGTTACTTGCATTGCACTTGTATATTTAGCGTCTAGTTAAAATACAAGGAACATAACCAAATATGAAATTCGATTTTACGAGTATAGATAGTATTTAGTTACAAAAATCACGTCTGCAATGGCACTTGCTCCGGTATAATATTTGTTATAACAGAACATTTTTGACTATTTCAGAAGCCATCATCAGATCAGCTCAGACATAGCCGTTAAAATTCAGAAATTCTTACAAAACATAAACAAACAAACAAAGCCCAGCACAACACAACCCAGAAACAGAAACAAAAGAGAACATAACACTTTTCTTCCAACCAGCTAAACCCAAGATCGCTTTACAGCTTTCAGAAACAAAGAAAACAAACATGCAACAATCACTCCCATCATCACCACCGCAGCAGCAGCCTCCACTCACTCTACCGTCAACGGCCGTCCTAAGAGACCAAACAAAAGCCACTCGCTCCATCATCATTATCACCTCTTTCTTCTCTCTCCTCTTCCTCCTCACTCTATCCTCCTCCACTTCGCCTCTCGCCAGCCCTGTCCGGACCCAACCCGACCCATTTCTCTTCCCCTCCCGACCCACTTTCCCCTCTAAGATCCCCTACGATCCCGTCCCTCCCTCCATCGCTTACCTCATTTCCGGATCCTCTGGCGACTCTGCGCGGATACTTCGCCTACTTTGCGCATCTTACCATCCCAAGAACCAGTACCTGCTCCATCTGGACCGCTCGGCGCCGCAGACGGAGCGTGACCGTTTGGCTATCACGGTACAGTCAGTGCCGATTTTCAGAGCTGCCCAGAACGTGGACGTTATTGGGAAAGCTGATTTCAGCTACCCAAGTGGGTCGTCCACGATTTCATCGACGCTTCATGGTGCGTCAATACTGTTGAAGTTGTCCAAGAACTGGGATTGGTTTATCAACTTGAATGCGGCTGATTATCCGCTTGTTACACAAGATGGTGCATTTTCTTCTCGACTTTTCTTGGTGGCATTTTTGTTAATTTCCATGCTTTTGATGTTTCTGCTTTAGTTGCTTGAGAATTTGCTGCTTTTGTTATCTGTGGCTTGCGTGGGTATAGGTATGGAAGCCTTAGAAATTTGATTTGATTTTTCTTTTTTATTTTTTAAAGGAGCTTCTTAAAATTGCTACTATTATTTGTAGAACTCTGAAATTACACGCTTCAGAGGAAATATTTGAAAATAAGTAGAATATTGTTTCTTGTAACTGTGTTAAAAAAAGGTTCCTTTTTGTGTTGTCATTGTTATAAATTTTAACGTGATTGTGTCTTTTTGTCCTTATGATTCTGGGTTTGTGTGGATTAGGTGTTTTCTTCGATAGTCTGATGGGTTTTTATGATTTATTTTGTGGGCTATGCAGATCTTCTTCACATTTTGTCGTATTTGCCTAAAGAACTGAACTTTGTGAATCACACAAGCTACATTGGATGGAGAGAGTATGATAGATCTATTTACTTCTAAACATTTGTAGTTTTTCTTCTCTTTCCGTTCCTGGTTCAGTAATGTAATTGTATTTTCAACAAATTATTAGTGATATGAGTCTGTTGTGGTGCTATAGGTCAAGTAAGTTGAAGCGGATAATTGTTGATCCAGGGCTTTATCTTTCGGAGAAATCTTCAATGTTTCATGCTACTCAAAAGCGGGAATTGCCAAAAGCTTTCAGACTGTTCTCAGGTGTGTTTTTAGTTCTCGGAATCCCTTATTATGAGCTTCTCAAATGGTGAAATGAGGGCATATGATATTGTTGCATTCTGCTTTAGAGAGGAAATATATAGTCTAATGAGCAATAACCAATAGCCTAAAAAATTCTGTAAATGTGATTACCAAGACTAGATTCTTTTGCAATAATTTCTAGAGTGCTAGCAATGACTGAAATCTTATTGCTTAGAAGAGCGATTATGGATTGCAAATAACTTACATTTTACTTAGACCAACTGAATCCGTAGTTCAAGTAAAATTATTATTTTTAGTCTGGTTAAATGTGATGAGGAAACTGCATATAAAGAAGAAGAAAGGGGATGTCAAGAGTATGATTTAGAAGATTTGCATGAAAATCTTATGTTTAGGAAAAAACCGCGGAATCCAAGTAACTATGAATCTTTAATCCATGCTCAGATATTTAAGCTTTCTGGAGAGAGTTTCTAGTAGGAATCAATGCTTGGTCCTTTTCAAAAAAAGGATAAAGCTCAATTGGGATTTGTATGGCAGTAATGCTTCCTCCTAATTGAGGTAAGCAGTAGAATTGCACTAACATGTCGATGCTAAGAAAATATGGGGATTAATGTATATCCATTTGTCATTACAATTGCATAGCACCTCAATTGGAATACGAAGTTGAAGTATGTGCAGCATTTTTACTTGCTATGATTGTCAACTCGTAGCCTGGGAGGAGCATGAAACAACTTTAGTGCTCTTAGGGCTTTTTCTATTCTCATAAAGTCTCAACCCTAAGCTCTGTTATACAAAGTCCTTTTGTCCATGAAAATCTAGAGATGGAATATATCTAGAGCAACCTGCACAATTAAGGTATGCCTAATCTAGGACTGGCTCAATTGATTGGGCATAAGTTATTAGTTTTTCCTATTTTAGAAATCATAAAAGATCAATATAGAAGTCTCTTAGCTAATCAAAGTGTTGTACCTAAAAATATACTTGTGATGAGGGATCACCACCAAGAAGATAAGGGTGCAACAAGTTGACATCTTGCAATTATAATTGCAATGGATAAAAAGACATCACAAGTGCGCCAATCAAATTAATGAAATTCAATTACATAAAGAAAAATATGTCAACAAATAAGGATTTAATATTTCTTTCTTCATTTTATGACAACCACCTCTTTTGAGTGTTTGATCTCAACTATGAGTCTCTCTTATTTCAATATAATTCTATTACGTAATCATTTTCTTCATAAACACCTTATAAAACGACGTACAATCTAGATAAAGGATTGACTGTTTTTGGGTTATTTGTGGTCTTTTGAAGATGATTGTCATTTTATATTCTTGAAATGGTTGTTATTACTCATTCCTGAGATAGGCAATGTTGTTGGTCTCAACCAAACTTTTGCACTCAACACAAGATTAGTAGAAAACAAGATTAATTATGATGGAGATGATTATTTTGAATGTTTAAAAATGAAGCTAGGAAAGTATGTAAAGTGTGGTGGAGATGATGAATTTACTCTCTTATCCCTTGTAATCATTGTCAATGGTGTGTTCAAATTTGTAGTTATTATCGATAGTGAATAAAAGTGACCGTCTTGAGAATGAACAGGGACAAAGACTCAGAAACAGTTGAGGACGTTGACACAAACTTTCTGTACTCAAGCCAATTGTAAAAATGGTTTCATATGTTTTGTTTGCATGTGGTTTTATAAGGTATGTACAATATGTAATAAAATGGTATAGAAATGACAAAAGACTCATTACTAAGAACACGTTTTCAAGAGAGGTAGTTGCTCCATAATGATGAAGAGACTCACTAATTCATTGACCTCTTTTCTTAATATGGTTGAATCCTGTGAATTTGATTGACCCATTCGTGAGATCTTTTTATCCATTGAGATTGCAATGGCTAGGTTTCAATTTGTGGCTCCCTTATCATTTTGGCTGTCAGCTGTTTGTGGCCAATTAATGGAACTTGTTTTCTTGTCACACTTGAGTTGTTATTTTTTACTGACTTGGCACTTTTCTTGAATTTTTTACACACGACGCATCACAATTGGCTTTATTGGGGTATAACACTGTTTATTTTTGAAATAATCTATGCTTTTCATTCCTCAGATGGTCAATACTGTTGATGTCTTAGATGTTAGTTACTACGAATTTGGATATACCATTGAAAATGATTAGAGGGGATCAGCAAGTTTTATCACCATCTCCAGCACACTTTACTCAGTTTCCTAATTTTATTTTTGCTTGAACATTGAAAAGGAATCATCTCACTATAGTGTTTTTAGTAACTTTGTGTTAAGTGCAAAAAGTATTTTTGTAGCACAAGGTTTTGTAATATGATTCAAAAGCCTTTTAACAAATTCGTCTTTAGACAATCTGAGCTGTCTTTAGCAATGCAACTTGGTTCTAGGGCTTAGACACTTACATACTCATTGCGTTTAGTAAACAAAATTTGTCGACACATGATATTCTAACAGGGTTTGTTTTAGATTTTCTGTCATTATTGATTGTGCTGATGATGTTGGAATGGATTCGCTTGCATTGTGTTGCTTTAAATGAACAAATTGTTGAGGGCAATTGTATAGTTCTAGGAAAATTAAAGTGAGGTGGTTTTGAGTAGTTAGAAGATGGTGATGAGTTGAGGGTGGAAGTGGTTAGGGGACTTCAGGCAATAATCTCTGTCCTCCAGTTGGTTTTACTTTTCTCTAGTTCTATGACCTTTAAGTTTGAAAAGTGAAACTCAATTGTTACTTGAAATAAAACCATGGATAGGGTTGGGTCCATTGACTATTCATCAACTTGAATATTTTGATAATTATTTTCTGAATGAGATGCTATGTCAAAATAATAGGATTTGGCTCAGTTTCTGGTAGCCAGATGGTTACATGGTAGTAAAGGTTGTATTATTAATTGACTTGCAAACCATACCTAAATACTCAAGGCATCCATGATTCAACTTAGACGTCTGTGATCCCATCCCAAATTCATTTGAAATCATTAGAGTTTGAGGTTGCAGATTTATTTGTTTTTCATGAAGCAGCTTTATGTTAAGTTTCTCAGAGCAGCTAGGCAGAGTAATACAATTAGGAGTTTTTATTATTAGAAGAATTATTGTCTTGGTTAATTTTATCTATTTTTAATTTAAAATAGGCTCTTACTTAATCACTTTAAATGACCATTGAAGCAAACAGAGAGTTCTGGTACTGTTACGGCTCTTCTTTATTTGCATACGACTATTTAATATATGCCGCAAAATGGTGGGCTGCATGTTTATACTGTATAAGTTTGTTGTACAGCGTTGTAAAGTCCAATAAAATGCCGCTGCACATATGGTGCAATTAAATGGTGTACTACTATTCTGGTCAGATTTATTTGATAACATATGGTGTTATACTGTATCTTTCAAAGAGTTTGCCGTTTTACTGAATCCTTAATATTTCATTTTGATTTTTCTATGCAAGAAGATAAAGACTGCCTTTTGGGTTTAGATTAGCAACCATGATTTGCTTTAGGCTTAAGACTGCATCAGTGAAGTGTTCTTATTGTATTACCAAGACATCGTTAAATGTTGACAGATTTGTACTACACATAACATTAAATTTTTCTCCAAATTGATGCACTCATTGCATCCTATGCAAATCTGTAAAAATCATTACTCAAATCTTGGCCAGGGGCCATCAATTATCACCCCTTAATATTAGACTTTTGCTTCTGGGACAATTAGATTTGAACTAACAGTTAATATCCTTTTTATTTTGGCAGGTTCGTCTTTTTTTATTTTGAGCCGAAACTTCATTGAGTTCTGTATCTTGGGAACAGACAACCTCCCCAGGTCTCTACTGATGTATTTATCAAATACACCTTCATCCCTTTCCAACTATTTCCCTACTATCCTTTGTAATTCTCATCAGTTCAGCAAGACTATCATAAATGACAACTTGCTATATATAGCATTTGACAAGCCTCCCAAAAAAGAGAAGCCCCGCCCGCTTAATTCGACTGAGTTAGATGTTATGATTCAGAGTGGAGCAGTCTTTGCCAGGCAATTCCAGTTTGATGATCCAGTGCTTGACCTTATTGATGCAGAAATTTTAAATCGCGCCCCTGGCCAAGTCGTACCTGGTGGGTGGTGCATAGGCGGGCCTGGAAATAGCACATGTTCAGTTTGGGGTGATGCAGATGTTTTACGGCCTGGTCTGGGAGCAAGAAGACTTGAAAGACATTTGGTCGATTTTCTCGCAGATGGTAAGTTTCAATCTCAGCAGTGTTTACTTGAATGATCTGTATCCCTCAATCCATCAAGAAGAACACAAAAGGGAAAAAAACATTACCAGCTTTGAGCCTTCTTTACCATCTCAGAAATTGTAAAAAGATTTAACTTGAGCCACTCAATTTTCAACAACACTAAATTGTAGCTATTTAAGTGAGATTGTTGTAAAGCCGCTTACAGTCACAGTGTTCTGGAAAAGAGAGGGTATTTCCCTGGTGCTTGCTCTACTTAAGATCCAATTGTATGATGTAATGCACTCGCAATTCTTGAATTTTTGTTCAACATGTATCCATTCATGAATGATTCCAACTTTCATCTCCTTACACAGAACAGAACTAAAATCAGAATTGTAAACAGATTCGTCTTTCTACATTATTAGGTTTTGCTTATTTATTTCCTTTTGTCACAAATATTGGAAATGAGTTTCATCCTTAGGCAACTACTCAACAAAACTAGAAACATCTGTGCATTGCCAGAATAAAATTGGCTTGTGGAAGACAACCGATAAGAAGAGTACATAATGACCTTAATAGGTATTGTAAGAACGATTTGCACATGGGTGTTTAAAAGGCTTCGTTAATGCACCTTTTGTGACTGAGATCTGGTTTCAACTTCAATCAAACTAGGTTATTAGAACTCTAAAGCACTGAGTTTGTCAAAAGTTTTCCGGACTGTCATCCAACTGTTTCTCATCTTCAATATCTACGTCCAAGATCTCCTACAAGATAAAAATTGCTTGCTATTAACAAAACAGCTCGTATTCCAATAATTACACCAATGCTGATATCTTTGTTAGACTAAGATTAAGGAAAAAATTGAGAAAATAAATCAAATTAGGGGGGTCTTTTAATAAATAACCCTCTTCTTAAAAATTTGTATATTATGATCTTGTTTAACGTTCGACAGTGTTTATCAGGTGTGTCAGACAATGTCTGACAGCTTTTGACAGGTGCGTTCGATAGTGTTTAACACTCAATAGATAGTGTCCAATAATGTTTGACACTTACAGAGAATCATAGCATGTAGAGATAGAGTCATTTTTACAATTCAAACTTAAGTTTGGGTCATTTTAAATTTTCCTTAAGAAAATACAAGCATTTAAGTATCTCGTAATCTTTGTTAATTTATCTGAACAATGTTATTATTTGTGATACCATATCAACAAAACACGTTGTAGCACTTTGATATATCTCCTTTTCAAAGTCCTCGGAATTTAGGGTTCGAAACCAGGCAGCGGAAAATAGTTTTTAATATCTAATTAAATCACATAATTGATCTAAAAAAATGAGGAAGACTTACAGGGATCTTCTCCTTCAAATAATTGCCGAGTCTGGCAAGCACCGTGGATCGTTTGTGCCAAAACCGACCCTTGAAGCTAATCTTCACAAAGGGTCCATCCAATTCAGCTAGTTCAGCCTCTCCTAAAACATTTTTAATATCTTCAATTATTATTATTATTATTATTTCTTTTTATCATATGATCAGCATATTATAGGAGATGTTTAATAGGATTCTATCGTCACCTGTTATGCCAACAGAAGTGTCAAAGAGCTGGGCAAGCTGCGGAAACACACATTTACGAGCTTTCATTCTTTGTTTATTCTCTAAGGCACATCACGTGCATGTCAAATGAGAAAATGAACTAATCAAAATTAACTTTTACTTGCCTCAACACGAGCTTCAGCTATGACTTGTTTTACATTATCTTCAGTCAAATCAAGAGGTGGGAGTGGAACTCCTCTTCCTGATGTTGCTGCTGTTGTTGGAAACAATCTTCTGCCACCCCTTGTGCATAAAACGGTTGGATTCCTCCACCTCATACTTGATATTTCTAAGTGGCATTGAGTTCGATATCTGCAGAAAACCTTGTTATGATTACAAGTTTTTGATAGGACTTTGGTGGGCGTAGAATAATGGTGACAATGGAGAAGTAATGGCTCCATGTTGCAGAGTGGAAACCACTTAGCAACGAAATTCATAAATCCCAAGTGATCAAGCGTGGTGATGAAGTTGTAATAATACTGTGATAAGCTGAAGAGTGTTACTGGCGTGGCAATCTCTGGACCAACCAGCTGAGGCTCAGCTAAGCTTGATTGATGGCTTTTCTACCTCTTATCATAAGAGGACTACTTTGTGCTATAGGTAATAATCCAAGTTTTGTTTGAAGAAATATTATCTACTTCATAGTAAAATAGAATAAGGAGATAAGCCGTATTTCAAATTACAAGATATTAAAAAAAAAACAGTTTTATATTTACAAACTATCCATAAAAATTTATTGATACAAACTTATGGGGCATTGATAAGTGATTGTTGGTGATCTAACTTAATTAAAAAATCACTCTAGTCCTATCATATTTTTATGGTGAATTTGTTTACAAAAGTTTATAAGACTCGTATTATTATTAAAAAAAAAAAATCTCTTAGAATTAGAATTCGCATTGAACTAAAAGATGGCTTCCTTCTTATTGTTTAAATGACAAATGCATGCATACACACACACACACACACATACATGCGCTTTTTAAAAAGTATTTCGATTACTTTTTCTGGACATGTTATATTAATATAACATGTTGGCAACAATTTGGTTTACATTATAATAATTTAAGTAAAAAATAAATAAATAAAACACTATCTAGTGACTATCTATCTAAATCCAATCTAACTTTTGAAAGATTTAATAAAACAATACATACAATTTGTCCACTTAATTTTACATTCTATAATATCAAATATTTTTTATCTTTAAAAGAGAAAAAAAAAAAAAGTATTACACTCTAGGGTCTTGTCTTGAGTAATAGAATCTAAAAAACAATCTAACAGTGGCGGACCAAGGATTTAGAGTTTGAGGGGGCCTATCTCAGTTGGATATATAAATAAAATTTTTTATTATATATTTAAAATATATAAAAGAAAATAAATTATTATAATTTTTGGATTAGCTAATCATAAAATTAAAAATCTAGAATTTGACTATCTTTTAATCTTGTAAGTAGATATAAATTAAATAATTTAAATAAACATTGTCAACAAAAATACTTATGTATATTTTTAAAAAATAAAAAAATTTCAATTCTCAAATTAACTATGAAAATGAAGTATCATTATAAATTTTAAATAAAATAAATAAAAAATAAGTACATTATACAAATATTTAAACTCAATCTTTAATACAATAATCTTTTTAATTAAAAAAATATTTTGATTAGACAAAAGATAAATAAATTGATTTTGTCTGATATTTCTTTTTAATAAAGTTTTAAAAGAATATTTTTTATTAGTTAATTAAATGAAATAAAGATTATTGAGTCCATATACATGATATAGTATTTGTTTATTATTGATAAAACTGTGAAAATGGAAGGAGCCAAAAGATAGTATATTACAAAACGCTTGACAAGTTATGGGCCCTAAGAAATATATGAAAAATCTAGATGGGCCCCAAAATAGATTTGCATTTAGAAAGCTTTTACACATAAAAGGGGCAATTAGAAATTTTTTCGAACTTGGGGGGCCGCCATGGGTAGGTCCGCCAAATCCAACCTTTGAAATCATGAATAAAATTCTATACAAAAATAAAAAACTTGAATGAATTTGAGTTATTTTCATAGACTTTCTTTTTGGCAATTGGGGAATTTAGGTTTTGTTTTTATAGATTTTTATAAAACTTTCACCTTCTCTTCCTTATCTATTGATCTTTCTTTTCTCACTTTTAACATAAAATCAGAGCAGGTTAGAGGTCCTCAGAATTTTTTGCTTATGCAAAATTGAAGAAGAAGAAGAAGAAGAAGAAGAAGAAGAAGAAGAAAAGTCATCTTTCTTTTCTTTTAAATCTTTAGTATTTTCAAAAAAAAAAATCATTTCTATTTGTGTCTAACGTTTTTGTGCTATAATAAATAAAAAAGTCTCTCTTTTATTTTCTATTAATTTAATGTTTTTATGAAAAATAAGTTGAAAAAAAAAAGTTAGTCACTTGTTTGCTTTCATTTAAGTTTCTAGTGCTTTTGAATCTTTCTCTTAGCCTCTATTTGTCCTCATGGTAGGAGCCACTTATTTTTTTAATATTTAGGGGGGTTTTTTTGAAAGTTGTGAAAACTTTTGAGATTTTTTGAAAATTTTGGGGTAACTAGAAAGAAGCCCTCTTTTACTCACTAGAAATTTCACCCCAATTAGCGAAATCCCTATATTTTGTCCGAACTTCACTTTTATCCCATCTTATCCTCTTTACCATTCAATGACTTCATTGCCTTTTATCAGCAGTAAAAGTCACCGCTACCCTAATAGTCTCGCTAGGATACATAGTCAAAATATCTCCTCTTCTTGGAAATCGTTGTCTCTTGTATTTCCAATTTTATTCTCTTGTTGGTTAGGTGTCCTCTATAAAAGTTTTGAGTGAGATGATTACCTCTTCTCAATCCTCCTGAAGCTCCATCACTATTGTGAAGTAATGACTCTAATGTTAAATTGTCAAAAGAGTCATCAAATATCTATCTATAATATTTATTTCCAAGTTGCGGATTAGAATATCTATGCTCCAACTTGCATGGGGAGTGTTAGAACTTTATATGGAATTTTAGATTATAATAATTATATTCTAGGTGGTGAATATATATATTGATTGTGAGCGATTTTATTTTCTAGTTTTCTTTGATTCTTCTACGATATATGTAAGTATTCACATATCAATGACATACAACAACTTTCACCTTCTCTTCCCTATCTGTTTTGTCTTTCTCTTCTCTCTTTACACAATAACAGTTTTATTTTTTTGATTAAATGAAATGCTCAAAAGGATGACTTTTTAATCATGAAAAAAAAATTATGTTATGATTTGAACAAAAAATTCTATTAAATTCCAAATTGTAAATGTTATCAAAGAGAACAATAGTTATATGTAAACGAGGTTTTCATCCCGCCAGAGCGATTGCAACCACGACACTGTGTCAAACCCTAAAAGAACTTAAGCGAACATAGAAAAAGCCATAAAGGCAAGCCTAGAGAAAAGAGATGAAGTCTGTAAACACTAGATTTTTGAGGCTCTAGAATGAAGTGAAGATGAATTTCGAGCAAAGAAAATGACTAAAATGCCCTTGAGAGTCAAGAAGAGAAGGGTGAAGAGTATGAAAAACTGACACATGAATTTAAAATATCGCAAAAATTAATTCGAGAGGAATTTGGTGATGAGTCATATACTGTTGCGAAGCTACAGATGTCTAGTTTTTATAGGAATTTACGGATCATGAATCAAAGTTGAACTAAAAAAGTTATACGTGGTTGAAGGGACGAAGCTCTAAAGGGGCTGCATGAAAGATGATAAAAAGAAGGAGGGTCAAACAGAAATTGGCCGGTTGGCCATCCGACAGTTGCCTAACTGTCCAAGACAGCCGCCCGACCATCTGACAGTTGCCCGACTATTAGCCAATGGCCGAGGGTCTATCAGATGTCCACTCAACCCTTGTTGGTTTATTTATGGAAATTTACTTAGAAAATTTTCTTTTTCGTTTGCACCCCTATCCTATATAAACCCTACTCCCTCCACTTTGCAATTCACACCAATTATCGAATACAATAATATCTTTTTCCCTCTTGAAGACATGCTCAAGAATTTAAGAAAACTTTTCCAGTATATTTTTTAGGCGTTTTATCGCTTTAAACCAGGAAATGATACGTGTTGAGAGTAGAATTCTCTTCTCCCTCTTATTTTCTCTTTTATTTTTCTTGCCTAGAATAAGCATATTTAGGATTTTATTTTATGCTTAAGAGCATGTATACGGTTATTATGAATTGTTCTAACCCCATTTGTTTTGTAAGATGGATAAGCGTGTCGAGGTAACTTCACGAACTTTCCTTTTTTAGAATCATGCTTAGGAATTTACTTTCTTTGGGAATGCTTAGAATGATGATGATTAGGAGAACATGTTTAGAATCATGATAGGAAAACTTATTTGCTTTTATGAATGCTAGGGAATAGTATAGAATAGGTAGAATTACTATTTTGCCCTTGAATGCTATGATTGATGTTGATTACTTGAATTAGGTTAGAATATGCCATGTTGCCATGATTACCATGATTATCATGATTAGGCTAGAAATGCCATAATTCTTAATAAATTGATATAAATTATGCTAGAATAGCAATAGGTAGAATGCCAATGTAGAATTATCAAATCTAGGTAGATTTGCCATGATATTAAATCATGGCTTTTTTGATTTTATTGTTGATGCATGTATGAATGTTTATTTATTAAGAAGTTTAATAGTGTGATGCTATGAAATGATGGTGGACTCACATTAATGGTGAGGGACCATAACTAAGAATGTATGCCTTAGTTATGGATATGTAAGAAGCTTGAATAGACGTTGAATAGACTTACATATGGTGGTGAGGAATTCATCATCTATTGAGTTTCGAATGCATGTGAATGTATGAAACATTATATTATTGTTGAATAGCAATGTTGTAATCCTCTCCCCTTCTTCCATGTATGACAGAAATGTAATCTATTCTCCTCCTGCTTTCTTTGTATGAATATACAACTATTTTGATTGAACAATCACTCAACATGTTTAATAAAGATAAAAATGAGAATGTGTGCATAAAATAAACTATTTAAGTGGACTAAGCAACAACATGAGATATTCTTATTTGGTATTTCTCAAGTGGAGGTTGGATTTACATCCGGGCGAGCTGAAAGACTCATATCTAACTTCCCGAGCCCATTTCTAAAGGGATTAAGGTAATTTTGGTCCCGAAGCGAGGGATCAAATTGCCCCCATTCGTTTCCAATTGAATAATTGGGTGGCAATTCCTTTCTCTAGACATGCTCATGGCTCGTTTGTGTTCCTTTAAGTCTCAAAAGAGGCTTTGACACAGTGTCGTGGTTGCAAACACTCTGGTAGGATGAAAGCCCCATTCATAGAGTCACCACCCATATTCTAACCATGGGAAAATTGTAGGTGACAATAGTATGATCCCTTACTTCTGAACCGAAACTAACTTCATCCCTTCACAGACAAGGTTGGGAAGTTAGGTACAAGATTAAACCTCACATGGATTTGAATCTGGCCTCCACTCTGGTTTGCTAAGTCTAATGTGTTTATTAGATTAATGTTTATTCCGTTGATCCTAATTCATTTATACACACAACTTATTTTATTTTTATTAGCGTGTGACATAAGTACATGTTATACATACAAAGAAACGGGGCAAGAAAATAGAATTACAATTCTAGAAAACATGGGGGAATGGGGAAAGGGATTACATCAAGTCTTTATTAATGTGCAAAATAAGAGTAAAGAGATAAAGTACAGATGTTGAGATCATCGATTTACATTCTCCCATCAATCACATCAATGAAATAGCATGAACAAATGATATAAAACATGCAACGAAACATAAGCATTAAAAGCAATCATTCATGAACTAAGACAGAAATAAAGAAATGAAACCAAATTAAGTAATAATCCCTCATCACCAATTATGAGTCCATTTACTAGACATTTGATTCCAACTCATAAAAATATCAAGAAAAAAAACATGGCATGGATAAAAGATTAACAAATTCCTAACATGCAAACTAATCACCATATCATATTCATGTCATTGTCATACACACTAAATTACATCATAAATACGGCAATAATTCAAGCAACTCAATGAATGAGATACTATCAATACTTTGACTCCTCAACAACAATCATGAGTCTATCATTACTTGTCAGCTCTCTTCAATCAAGAAAAAAAAAAGAAGAGAGAAAGAAGAGATGCATATTTCCACCTAATCATAATTCTAACACTCAAAATAAAAGAATAAGAACATGCATAAAACACATTACTCCTACAAATATTTCTAATCATGGCATCTTATATTAAACAAAAAATGGCATATTATCCAATCATTAACTCATGTCAAATTAATGGTCCCTCAACACCATTTTTGAGCCCACCATCACATATTTATGAGCAACTAATAAAAGAAAAAGAAAACAGAAGAAGAAGAAGAAGTCATAACATGATATAAGGCATAATTCATTTCAAGGTGATAATCCCATGCCATCAATAATGAGTCCATTAACACCAATCAACGAACAAAGAGAAAGAGTAGAAGAAGAAATAGAATCATAACACCAAAGCATAATTCATTTCAAAGTAATGGTCTCCCACCTACAATTGTGAGTCCATCATTACTCATCCATGAAAAAGAAACGAAAAGAAGGGAAAGAAGAGAATAATCATGTCATTATAAAAGCATATAAACAGTATTACTCTTAACATGGTTTTGTCATACAGAACATTAATAAACTAGGCATGATTATAACATATATAGGCCTAAAACATGCAGTCTAGCATATTTATCACATAAACAAACCAAAGCAAGATTCTGAGCAAACAAACAAAACAAGCATGCATAAACAAATATAGGATGTCCTCAGGACTCGATTGGATTCTAGCACTACTAGAAGTAGAATCTTCACTTTGACAGGCGTCATAGAATAATCCAAAGGGCACCTATGGACAATAAGAACTCCTCCAAGAAACACTAAAGGAAGACACTTGAAGCTTCTCAATTTTCTATTCTCTAGACTCTCTAATAACACAAAATAGTGTGTGAGTCAATAGGTTTTGATACCAGGATGAACAGTGATAGGTCCTTTATATATGCTTCGCGTGAACATGCAAAACGATGCAAAACCAATATGCGATTCGACACAACAGGCGTGCGCCTATCTCTTAGGCATGGCTTGTTGTGCCCTAGCCGATAGTTGTGCACTTTTTTATGAGTTTACAAATACAGAACCCTAATTTTTGTACAAATGGACGATTGTGATGAAAATCCTAAAGGACAGGCGTGCACTTGCCGTAGACAGGTGATCGCCTGTCCTTAATTGGATTCTAAGTTTTAAACAAACTCTAATCTTTGCCTCCTAAATGTGTTTAGTGACTACTTTATCTACTTTTCCCTCATCGTAATGTCTCTTTTTAGAGTTTTGATGCCTCTTAAGTCCAATTCTACATCTAATTAGTGTGTTTGGCTATCATCATTGGACCTCTAAATTATAAGCCAAAATCTAGTGCTTAGAGTTTGCCCCCTACTTTGGCAAAGGTTTTTGAACACAAATATCAACAAAGTATAACTTACCTTAGCTTTTACCTATTTAAGCTAGATGTTTGCACACCTTGTGTTTTCATATCCTTTAAAGTGAACTCCCAAATTGAACAGATTACACTTCTTGCCGTCTTTGGTTATCATCTAAAGGGTTCCCAATGTTTCGCATTGCCGGATGTATGAGGTTTCCCAACGCTTCGCATTGTCCGATGTTTGAAGGTTCCCAATGCTTTGCACTTCTGATAAGTGTCTATTTATATATCATTTTCATATCAATTCGTCCATGTTTCTTTGCTATATTCCTTGGTATTTTTATGTTTTTGTGTGGTTTTGATGTTTGTAGGAGTTTTGGAGCAACTTGCACAAAAATGGAGTAAAACCCTTCATTTTCACCTCTGCTAGTCAACCATCTTCTCGGATTTAATTGTATTGATATACAATGAACCCGATGACATATCATATACCGTTGAAAAGCTCTCGAAGTCTACTTTTTGGAGAAATTTACGGTTTATGAATCCATTCAGTGTACCGAAAGTTGTAATCAAAACAGTGTGAGAAGTGTAGAAATGTAATTCCACACATCACTGTAGCATGTATAATACGGGACACTGTAGCACGTTACTGTAGCAGAGTATTTAAACACATTTTAGGGTTTTATTTTCATAACTTGAAGAGGGGAAAACGTGGGAGGAGGCTGCATTTCTGGATTTCTCTCATCCCTTGGAGTTCTTGAAGGAGAAAGAAGATTTTGAAAGAGGAGGAACTACAATTCCAAGAAGATTCATCTACAAAGAAGATTTTCAAAGAATTTGCTAAGTTCTTTCTTTCCTTTTCAATTCTGGAATTTCTCTGTATTGTATTTGTTATTCTGATTGAATATGTGTAACTAAATCTGAATTGGTTGAGGGTGATTTCAAAGCCCTTGATATGGATTTTGTGAGTTGATTGTGTAAGAAATTGTTATCCAATTCTCTAATTGAAGTTGCTTGTATTTTCCCATATCTAATGCTTATGATTGCTTACTGATTGTATTTGGAATGGCCAACTGAATATAATCTGTTGTTGTCTATTGCTAGATTAGAAATCTTGATCCGTAATTGTCATGAATTTCCAATCATTAGTAGCAAAATTGTGATCAGAGATTGCAATTGGAAAATACAACCTAGGTTAAATAATCCGAACTTGTGTGATTATTGCTTAGATCAACCTATCTTTCTCATCGTAATGCTTCCATTGAATTAAACTCAGAGAGCTTGTTCTAGGTTGTTTAATGGATAGAGATTAAATAAAGAGCTTGTTTTATTTAACAACAAAGTAAGGAAAGATTGGGATAACAGAGCTTGTTGTTATCTACGGTTGATAACTTCAATGCTGTAATTGGATTACAATTCTATATTAATTCACAAATTCATATCTTGTGGCAGAGAATGAACTCTTAACCAAGTGTCTCTCATTGATTTTTCACTCCATTTAACTTTGCTTTGTGTTATTCTTCATTTGCTTTCGTATTAAGTTTAGTTAATCAATCAACAAAACCCCCCCTGTTTAGTTTATTATTGCTGGAAAATAACAAATTCAATTAGAATCAATCCTCGGGAACGATATCTACTTATCACTTTATTACTTGTGCGACTAGTATACTTGCTAGTTTCGAACGCATCAAGTTTTTGGCGCCGTTGCCGGGGATTGATTTTCTAATCGATTTGTTATTCTGTCTTTACTGATAATTCTTGATCTTTATTTTCTGATTGTTTGTGTTTTGGCTTTTATGTCCGAGGGAGAAGCGGATCAGCGACTTAAGAGAATTAAGGAGTTTCTCCAATCCTCGAATTTAAGACTAAATCGGTCAATTTCAACTCCACCTCCAGAATTTGACCTTGCACGACATACTTCCCTCCCATCTTCTTGCAGTTCAATCAAATCTGAATCGGAAGTAATGGCGATGGAAAACGATCAGACTCTTAAGGAGTTAGCGGCTCCAATTATTGATCAACAACCGCTATGCATAAGCACCAACTTTGAGGTAGATTTTGAACTTAAATCTGGACTAATTCATCTCTTGCCTACATTTCATGGTTTTGCAGGAGAGGATCCAAACAAACACCTCAAAGAATTTCATGTGGTATGCTCAAGTATGAAGCCAACCGGCGTTTCTGAAGAGCAAATTAAATTGAGAGCTTTCCCATTCTCATTAGCAGATTCGACAAAAGATTGGCTATACTATCTACCACCAGGTACCATTACCACTTGGAATGAGATGAGTAAACTCTTTTTGGAGAAATACTTTCCAGCCTCGAAAGTTACAAATATTAGAAAAGATATTAGTGGCATTCGACAACACAATGGAGAATCACTTCATGAATATTGGGAGAGATTTAAAAGGTTATGTGCTAGCTGTCCAAACCACCAAATTAGTGATGGACTCCTAATTCAATATTTCTATGAGGGTCTCCTACCAATGGAAAGGAGTATCATTGATACTGCTAGTGGTGGAGCACTAGTTAATAAAACACCAAACGTGGCAAGACGTTTGATTAGTGACATGGCAGCGAACTCCCAACAATTCAGCAGTCAATTTGAGCCACAACTACCAAAAAGAGTAAATGAGGTAAGTACTTCAAACATTGAACAACAACTTTGTGAACTTACCTCTCTTGTAAAAAAAATGGCTGTAGGACATATGCAGCAATCTTATGCATGTGGAGTATGTTCTGCCATGGACCATCCAACCGACATGTGTCCAACTTTGCAAGAAGGAGATACAGAACAAGCCAATGCCATGGGTGGATTTCCAGGACAACCAAGGCAAAGGTATGACCCTTTCTCCAATACTTACAATGCTGGATGGAGAGATCACCCTAATTTAAGATATGGAATCGTCAACCAATTGCCCCAAATGCCATACCAAATCGACCACCAGGTTTCAATCAACCAAGGGTGCAGCAACCATTTCAAGCACAACCACAACCAGCACCACAACCAGCTCCACAAAATTCAGGTATGTCTCTCCAGGATATTGTTAAAGCACTTGCCACTAACACAATGCAATTTCAGCAGGAAACTAGGGCAAGTATCCAAAACCTGGAAAATCAAATGGGACAATTGGCCACTAACATGAGCAAATTTGAGAGTCAAAGCTCAGGAAAATTACCTTCTCAGCCGGTGATCAATCCAAGAGAGAATGCTAGTGCTGTAACTTTGAGAAGTGGGAAACAATTAGAGATTCCACCAAAGAAATCAAAACTGATGAAGGGGATGACACCACTTCCACCATGAATAAAACATCATCTTCTAAGGTAAATCCGAAAACCCATTATTCATATGTTACTCCTCCACCTTTTCCTAGCAGATTTGAAAAAAGCAAAGAAGGAGGAACCAAGAACGGGAAATCCTGGAAAACGTTTCGCAAGAACGAGGGGGAATTATACCACTTCAGGATGCTATCAAGCAAGTGCCTCGTTATGCAAAATTTCTGAAAGAGTTATGCACCAACAAGAGGAAGTTGAAAGGAAATGAGAAGGTAAGTGTGGCGGAAAATGTTTCAGCTGTATTGCAAAGAAAAATTCCTCCGAAATGCAAAGATCCAGGTACGTTCACCATTCCATGCACCATTGGTAATACCAAGTTTGAAAGAGCTATGTTAGATTTAGGAGCATCTATTAATGTCATGCCATATTCTATTATGCTTCTTTAAATCTTGGACCTTTTGCGAAAACTGGTATTACCATTCAACTTGCTGATCATTTTAATGCATATCCCAAAAAAGTTGTGGAAGATGTGGTGTGCAGAGTGAACAATGGTATCCAGCAGACTTTTCGTTCTTGAAATGTCCCGAGGGATGAGACATCTCCCAATCAAACACCGATTCTTTTGGGGAGGCCATTCTTGAAAACTGCCCGAACGAAGATTGATGTTCATGATGGCACTCTCACCATGGAGTTTGATGGCGAGGTGATTAGTTTCAATATTTTTGAGGCAATGAGGTACCCTAGTGACTTGCATTCTGTTTTTGTAGTTGATGTTTCTTTTGCCACAACAACTTTTTGAGTTAACTCGCAAGGAGGCATTGGAAGTCAGCCATTAGTGGCACATAGGGGCAGAAGGAAAATTCAGAGGATCGAGGAAGTTGATTACAAGTGCTCTAAAGAAGTGGAGGAAGCTGTGGCAGCTTGGATGAGACTATAGCTATCACCACAAAATAGGTATGATGTTTCGTACATGAATTGCTTTTATCTAAATGAGAAAATTACTTCCTTCTGTGATGATGAAAAGCCCTACCTTGGAGCTAAGCCTCTCCAGAACATTTGAAGTATGTATTCTTGGGTGGAGAGTGATACTTTGCCAGTCATAATAGCAAAGGGCCTTGCACCATTACAAGAAGAGAAACTCATCCGAGTGCTTCGAGATCACAAAATAGCCATTGGGTGGACAATTGCTGACATCAAAGGTATTAGCCCAGCCATATGCATGCACCGTATCTTATTAGAAGAAGGATCCAAGCCCACCCGAGAAGCACAGCGGAGGTTGAATCCTCCAATGATGGAAGTTGTCAAGAAAGAAATCCTGAAATTGTTAGATGTGGGTGTGATCTATCCAATTTCGGATAGCAAGTGGGTGAGTCCTGTCCAAGTCGTTCCAAAGAAATCTGGTGTTATGGTAGTTAAAAATGACAATAATGAGCTAGTTCCCACTCGTATCCAAACCGGGTGGCGAGTTTGTATTGATTATCGAAAGCTCAATTCTGCAACTCGCAAGGATCACTTTCCTTTGCCATTCCTTGATCAAATGCTGGAGAGATTAGCAGGTCATTCTCATTATTGTTTTCTTGATGGCTATTCAGGATATAATCAGATTGTCATTGCCCTTGAAGATCAAGAGAAAACTACATTTACGTGCCCATTTGGTACATTTGCGTATCGACGCATGCCGTTCGGTCTTTGCAATGCCCCTGCCACTTTCCAAAGGTGTATGGTAAGCATTTTCTCTGATTATGTTGAGAACATCATTGAGGTATTTATGGATGACTTTAGTGTTTTTGGTGATTCTTTTGATAAATGTCTTGACAACCTTACACTAATACTTCAAATATGTATAGAAACTAACCTTGTTCTGAATTGGGGAAAGTGTCATTTTATGGTAGATCAGGGTATAGTTTTGGACATGTTATTTCTGCTAAGGGTATAGAAGTTGATAAAATCCAAGATGATCTTA
>SNVD02008402.1:0-33778 GCA_013180625.2 Boswellia sacra | reverse complement strand
AAATTCGAATTCAAAACTTTACTACCTTGAATACACAACTTTAGAGCTTAAATAACTTGGAACAACCCTCCAAGCATAGGTAAAAGACAATAATTAAATGATTTTAACAATTACAGCTGAACTACTACATTGACAACTCATTTATTAACTAAGACTCATAAGTAAACTCATTAGGTAATAAAGCACAATCAACTAAGCTAGAAATTCAAATTCCAACCAACTAAGCAATCAAATTCAAATTCTAGAATAGACTTTAATGTACCATTAACTATGAACCAGCTGTGAAGAGATAGCATAGATTCCTGCAGACAACTCCAAAATGATACATTGACAAATGTGTTAGAAAGCTAACTTCAAGATCTTTTATAGCCGCAAATCTTGACATTTAATTCTCTGCACAGCAATACCAATTCTTTTACGAAATTATCCCTCATTCTGGTTCATGTGCACTCCTGACCATTGTAACAATTTGCACCCCTTGATGATCTATCATGAATTCCATGGATTGCAACACTCCTGTGTCAAGCCCCCTGGTTGAGAAAGACTCGACCTCGAGTCTTGATTGTTGTTTTCACCAAGATAAGGACTAAGGTCAGAGATATTAAATGTGTTGTAAACACCATAATGCTCAGGTAGCTCAACTTTGTAAGCATTCTCTCCAATGCGTTGTAAAACTTTGAATGGTCCATCAGCTCTAGGCTTCACTTGGCATATTTGCCCGGGACGAGGGGAAACCTTTCTTTTTCTAAGGTTATCCAACTAGATCTCCGCTTTGAACGTCAGCATACTTCCCGATGTTTGTTTGCTGCAGCTTTATACTTCTCATTTGGCTTCAATCTTTCTCCTCGAAGAGAGTTGTTCATGTATTTTCTTGATGTTTTAGCTTCTCTCCTCTGCTCACTGGCTAAATTAAAGTTTTGGAAGAATAGGAGCTAAATCCAAAGGACTTATTGGATTCTTGCCATAAACAACCTCAAAAGGACTATGACCAGTGGTTTGACTTAATGATCTGTTGTAAGCAAACTCAACTTGAGGCAAAACAAGATCCCATTGCCGTAAATTCTTACGAACATAACTCCTCAGAAGATTTCCTAAGCTTCTGTTGATAACTTCAATTTGTCCATCTGTTTGAGGATGATGAGATGAACTAAAGTTAAGTGTAGTTCCCAGCCTTTTCCAAAGTGTATGAGAAGGGTGTCTATTTTATGTATTACTTTTATATCAATTCGTCCATGTTTCTTTGCTATATTCCTTGGTATTTTTATGTTTTTGTGTGGTTTTGATTTTTGTAGGAGTTTTGGAGCAACTTGCACAAAAATGGAGTAAAACCCTTCATTTTCACCTCTGCTAGTCAGTGATCTTCTCGGATTTAATTGTATTGATATACAATGAACCCGATGACATTTTATATACCGTTGGAAAGCTCTCGAAGTCTATTTTCTGGAGAAATTTACAGTTTATAAATCCATTCAGTGTACCAAAAGTTGTAATCAAAACAGTGTGAGATGTATAGAAATATAATTCCACAAGCCACTGTAGCATGTATAATACGGGGCACTGTAGCAAGTCACTGTAGCAGAGTATTTAAACACATTTTTGGGTTTTATTTTCATAACTTGAAGAGGGGAAAACGTGGGAGGAGGCTGCATTTCTGTATTTCTCTCATCCATTGGAGTTCTTGAAGGAGAAAGAAGATTTTGAAAGAGGAGGAACTACAATTCCGAGAAGATTCATCTACAAAGAAGATTTTCAAAGAATTTGCTAAGTTCTTTCTTTCCTTTTCAATTCTGGAATTTCTCTGTATTGTATTTGTTATTCTGATTGAATATGTGTAACTAAATATGAATTGGTTGAGGGTGATTTCAAAGCCCTTGATATGGATTTTGTGAGTTGATTGTGCAAGAAGTTGTTATCCAATTCTCTAATTGAAGTTGCTTGTATTTTTCCATATCTAATGCTTATGATTGCTTACTGATTGTATTTGGAATGACCAACTGAATATAATCTGTTGTTTGTCTATTGCTAGATTAGAAATCTTGATCCGTAATTGTCATGAATTTCCAATCATTAGTAGCAAAATTGTGATCAGAGATTGCAATTAAAAAATACAACCTAGGTTAAATAATCTGAACTTGTGTGATTATTGCTTAGATCAACCTATCTTTCTCATCGTAATGCTTCCATTGAATTAAACTTAGAGAGCTTGTTCTAGGTTGTTTAATTGATAGAGATTAAATAAAGAGCTTGTTTTATTTAACAACAAAGTAAGGAAAGATTGGGATAACAGAGCTTGAGTTGTTATCTACGGTTGATAACTTCAATGCTGTAATTGGATTACAATTCTATTTAATTCACAAATTCATATCTTGTGGCAGAGAATGAACTCTTAACCAAGTGTCTCTCATTGATTTTTCACTCCATTTAACTTTTCTTTGTGTTATTCTTCATTTGCTTTCGTATTAAGTTTAGTTAATCAATCAACAAAACCCCCCCTGTTTAGTTTAGTATTGCTGGAAAATAACAAATTCAATTAGAATCAATCCTCGTGGGAACGATATCTACTTATCACTTTATTACTTGTGCGACTAGTATACTTGCTAGTTTCGAACGCATCAAGTTTTTGGCGCCGTTGCCGGGGAGTGATTTTCTCATCGATTTGTTATTTTGTTTTCATTGTTGATTCATATTTTCTTTGTTTTTCTTTTCTGATTGTTTGTGTTTGGGCAACATGGCAGTAAATTTCCGACAATTCAGTAGCCAATTTGAGCCACAATTACATTGGGGAGTAAAATAGTAAGCCTCCGGAACATTGACACAACTTTCCTGAGCTAACCTCTCTTGTGGAAAACATGGCTGTAGGACATATGCATAAACCTTATGCATGTGGGGTATATTCTACCATGGAGCATCCAATGGACATGTATCCATCTTTACAAGAAGAATATATGGAACGAGCCAATACCATGGGTGGATTTCCAGGACAACCAAGGCAATGGTATAATCCCTTCTCTAATACTTACAATGCCGGATGGGGAGATCACCCTAATTTTAATTACTGGAATCATCAACCAATCGCCCCAAATGCCATACCAAATCGGACACAAGGTTTTAATCAACCTAGAGTGCAGCAACCATTTCAAATGCAACCACCACCAATGCCACAACCAGCACCACAACCAGCTCCAGAAAACTCAGGTATGTCACTACAGGATATTGTTAATGCACTTGCCACTAACACAATGCAATTCCAGCAGGAAACTGGGGCAAGTATCCAAAACCTGGCAAATCAAATGGGACAATTGTCCACTAGCATGATCAAATTCGAGGGCCAAGGCTCAGAAGAATTATCTTGTCAAACGGTGATCAATGCAAGAGAGAATTCTTGTGCGGTAACTTTGCAAAATGAAGAGCAATTAGATGTCCTACCTAAGAAATCACAAATTGATGAAGAAGATGACACCACTTCCACCATGAACAAAACACTGACTTCTCAGGTAAATCCTATAACTCCCATTCCTTCATATGTTTCTCCTCCACTTTTTTCCTAGTAGATTTGCACAATCGAAGGAGAAACAAGAACAAGAAATCCTGGAAACTTCTCACAAAATCGAGGTAAATATACCACTTCTGGATGCTATCAGAGCAAGTACCTCATTATACAAATGTCTCAAGGAGTTATGCACCAGCAAAAGAAAGTTAAAAAGAAATGAGAAAGTAAGTGTGGGGGAAGATGTTTCAGCTGTATTACAAAGGAAAATTCCTCCGAAATGCAATAATCCAGGTACGATCACCACTCCATGCACCATTGGTAAAACCAAGTTTGAAAGAGCTATGTTAGATTTAGAAGCATTTATTAATGTCATGCAATATTCTATTTATGCTTCTTTAAATCTTGGACCTTTTGCGAAAACTAGTATTACCATTCAACTTGCTGATCATTTTAATGCATATCCCAAAAGAGTTGTGGAAGATATGCTTGTGCAGGTGAATCAATTGGTTTTCCCAGCAAACTTCTATGTCCTTGAAATAAAGGATGAGACATCTCCTAATCCAACTCCGATTCTTTTAGGGAGACCATTTTCGAAAACTGTTAGAACCAAGATTGATGTTCATGATGGCACTCTCATTATAGAGTTTGATGGCAAGGTGATATGTTTCAATATTTTTGAGGCAATGAGGTACTCTAGTGACTTACATTCTGTTTTTGCAGTTGACGTTGTTGATTCTTTGCCACAACAATATTTTGAGTTAAAGATGTGTATAAGAGACAGATACAACCTAAGTTAAATAATCCGAGCTTGTGTGTTTATTGCTTAGATCAACCTATCTTTCTTATCGTAATGCATCTGTCTCTTATACACATCTAGATGTGTATAAGAGACAGGCTTAGATGAGACCATAGCAATGACAACAAATAGGTATGATGTTTTATACATTCAATTTCCTTTATCTAATGAGAAAATTCTTTCTTCTGTGATGACAGCCCCTGCCTTGGAGTTTAAGCTTCTTCCAGATCATTTGAGGCATGGATTATTGAGTGAGAATGATCCTTTGCCAATTATAATAGAAATGGGCCTTGCACGAATACAAGAAGAGAAACTCGTCCAAATCCTTACAGACCACAAAACAGCTATTGGGTGGACGATTGCTAACATCCAAGGCCCAGCCATATGCAAGCACCAATTCTTGTTGGAAAAAGGATCCAAGCCCACTAGAGAAGTACAGCGGAGATTGGACCCTTCCATGATGGAACCAACGTCGGGCTGAGGACGTTAAACCAAGCGCTTATTGGGAGGCAACCCAATGTTTTTGAAAAATAAATAAAAGAAAAGAAAAGAAAAATAAAATAAGGTAATAATGATCATTTTTGTGTCTCGAGGAGATTCCTTTCGTAGGCCATCAAATTGATCAGGTTTTATCTCTCTTTGCCATCTGTCTTATTTGTTTTTATATTTTTTTACTTGTTTTTTACTTTTATTTGCTATCGTGTTGTTATCTCTTTTACGTGTCTTTAGTTTCGTTTCTGCTCTTTTCTTTTCCTTCCTTTTGTTTAATTTGATTATTTCGTACTTCAAATTCATTTGTGCAGCAGCTTGAGGAAACATCCAAACGGGAGCTGAAGTCATTGCTCGAAGGTTTGAATTGTGCATATCTGGGAGAACAAACTCAATCGCATTATCAGTAATATCTCTCCTTTTCTTCTCTTCAATGGATGCTGATATCTTTCTATCGAACCTTCGTAAATATTTCCCTTCACTTCCTCAAAATGCTGTGTTTAAAATTTATAAAGTACGGATGACTAGACTTTGGGCGTTGATGCTCCTAAATGTGCCTGCTGATATCCGATGGCTTATCGAAGCCAAGGTGAGATTGTCCGGTGAGCCGGACATTAATCTCGCAAAATACTTGCCTGGTCTAGGAAAGAGCTACTACGCCAAGAGGCGAAGAGCGAAAAGGTTACAAGTATGTTATAAATGTGCTAGATGGAATTGTAACCAGACTTGTGTTCATTAGGTTTTGTGTCCAGGAATAGAGAAGATAAACTTTCATTTATTAAGAATGGTTTGAGTAATGAGTCGCTGGATAATGTTTTGTTAACTCTCGAGTCACATTCTTGTGGACTTGTTCAGCGTGAATTGCTTAATCTATGGACACAATTTCGTGATGAATTGCAGTGTTTTAGTCTAGGGAATCTGACTAAAAACGACGCTGTTTGCCAGTTTATAAGAAAACTGGATGGGAAGCAAATCCCCGACTCATAGAAGGCGTTTCAGCCGTTACTGGACGTAAAACCAGAGGAAGATGTGAGCCACAATCACAACTACTTGTATATTTGAATGTGTGTTGTTGTTGTAGAATTTTTTTTCTTGTTTCGTTTGATCTGATTATCAATGTTGTTTTTGTGTTGTTGTTGTTTGTTGATTTTGTTTGTTTTAATTTCAAGTTTTCTTTTTGACAAACCATATGACTACCCTATGGCATAAGTACACGTGGGAGACAAGTGTTGAGGTTTTGTCAACCTCCACCGAAAGTGTATCTCTATTTTTTATGCTTTATGTGGGAGACAAGTGTGGGGGTTTTGTCAACCCCCGCCGAAAGTGTATCTCCATTTTCCATGCTTCACGTGGGAGACAAGTGTGTAGGTTTTGTCAAACTTCGCCAAAAGCATATCTCATTTTTTCAAATCTTGGGGCGATAAATCTGCATCGAGCAACCCGCACCGAAAGTATGTCCCCATGTGTCAAAATTTGAGAGTTTTATGGGTGTATATATACATTCTGCATATTTTCATCTGTCATTCCATAACCTGTCTTGCAATTGAAAAGCATAATATCTAACGTGTCTTACACAAGATTAGAGCACTTGTAGAAATGGAGAAAACACCAATTCGGCGATTCCGCCATATATGCGTATTTTGCGGATCGCAATTTGGTAAAGATGGAGAGTTTACCACAGCAGCTCTTGATCAGGGGGGGGAGGGTTTTGGGGGTTTAAATGTTTTGGAAAGGGGGGGGAGTGCTTGTAAGGACATTAGGCTGCGAGGGGTATTCATTTTGATTTATGGCAGGGGGATAGTCTTGGTTAATGGGGTGTGGTGTCAAGCTGCATCCGCTAGAGGGAGCAAAGTTTCGGCATTATCCACTAAACCATTAGGCTGTACGAGATATCGTAGGCAACACAATCTGGGAAGATTACAGGTCTCTAGTATGGCATGAGCGTATTGCACATATGGTTGTTAAGTCCGATGCATTTATAGCTTTGCCGGGTGGTTATGGTACATTAGAGGAGATATTTCAAATCACCTCGTGGGCACAGCTAAACATCCATCGGAAACCCATTGGTTTGTTAAATGTTAATAATTTTTTTGATGGTTTGTTGTCCTTTCTTGATCAATCTGTAGAAAAAAATTTCATCTCACCGTCAGCAAGGCAAATGCTGGTTACAGCTTCAACTGCAGGAGAGTTAATTGACAAACTACAAGAATTCGTCTATGCACCTGATCCAACAATGGCTCGGATAAATTGGTTTGGAGAAGGCAACAAAAGGCGTCAACTGGGTTTAACCCTCCCATCTGTTAATCCTATTTGCTGGTTTGCTTCGTTTTTTGTTTTGCTTCTCTTTATTGTGTTTATTTGAGTTTTTTTTTATGTCATTTCTTTTGAGTGTTTTTCAGGTTATTTCTTTTGAGTTTTTTTCAGGTTATTTCTTTTGCCCCAGGTAATATTTTCTAATCTTTGCTTTTAGAGTGGTGGCTTAAAAAGTTTAAGCTCTCTTAAAACGCATTCTGGATCTCTTTAATCCATAATGACTGAATAAGGAGGCTAATTTCTAAACCTTTTAGACCCATTCTAACTGACTTGTTTGTGTTTGCTGATTTGTTGGACTTTTTTATTTTCTGAATAAGTTTAGTTTTATGTAATTTCGAGTTGTTGTGTGTTTTTGTCTTTATCAGTTTCGATTCGAAAAAAAAAACATTGTGGAAAAACCTGAGAATGGCAGAATATGGGGTTTTTTTAACTCTTGAAACGCATTCTCTCTCAATAAATCTGTAGTTTGTTTTTTCATGTTGTTTGAAGTGTCTTGTATCTTGTTTTGTTCTTTCATAATAAAGGTATATAGGCTGGAAACCTTAAGTCTGCGGGCTACTGGTCCTAAGGATTGTTGAAATATACAATCTTGACTCAGGTGTAACAACGCCAAGTACCTCTTTTCTTGCATTTTGTGGGTCGATGATAAGATAATGATTGAATTAAGAATAACTCTTGGAAAATGATAAATGATGCATGGATCTGTGGGCTTGAAATGTTTATTGGTTTTCGCTTTGCTTTTGATTCCTTGCGCAACATTGAGCACTGAGCTATTATCACTGAGTTATTTGTTCACTTAGAGAAAGTTTATGTAATTTAACTGTTTCTTCAGATTTCAATGAATTCTAGAACTTGTTTGATGGTCACTCAAGGCGAAATCCTAGGCTGTGCAACATTGGGGAAATGATTTAGGCCATCTTTGGACCTTTTGAGCCTTAATAGCCAACCTTGACAGAAATTGATCCCTAGTTACCCCTTTGAGCCTCTGTAATCCTTTTTCTTTGTTAACTCCCTAAAAGATTTCCTAACCTAAAATGATTTTGTTCCAAACAGTTAATCCCTTACCTATGAGCATGTAGATCATTCACAATTAAATTCTGAGCTATGTTCTGGTTTTGGGAAGTTAGAGGAGGTTGGGATGTATCATGAGCAATACAAGTGAGTTCCATTGTGTTTGGAAAAAAAAAAAAGAAAAACAGAAAAAAAAAGCCAATCTGTACCTATCGTCCACGTACTTACACATTGAGGACAATGTGTTGTTTAAGTGTGGAGGAGGGGAAGTGTAAAAAAAAGAAGAAAAAAAAAGATTGAGTGTTCTAAATAAGTTTGGGGGTGTAACCTGGTGAATTGAAATGAAGTTGTGTTATAGGGTTGAGCTCTACATAGTCTTGAATGATTGATGTGTTTGTGGGTGATTTGAGCCAAATTATTATCCTTTATCATACCTTCACCCAAGCCAAACGTTACAAGCTTAATAAAGTCCTACATGATCCTTGGTGTTGTGCATGTCTACATTAGTGGAGAGTGACTTGAAAAGCAAGCCTATGGAGTTCATTTATACACACATCTTCAATATTAAATACGATTCATTTTTATGCATAAAATCATCCGGGTTATAAGTGATTAGGTGAGAATGGCTCTACACACACACACTTGAGGAATTGAAGTGAAGCGAAACTAATCTTTCGGATAAAATTCTGATCAAGTGCATTATTTTGAAGTTTTTCTGATGCGTTCGAACTAGCAAGTATATCTAGTCGCACAATTAATAAGTGATGAGTGGAGATATCGTTCCCACGAGGATTGATTCTAATTAAATTATTTGTTTTGGTTCGCAACAATAAACTAATAGGGGGGTTTTTTTGAATGATTAACTAAATGAAATAAGAATGCAAATTAAGAATAACAAAACAGAAGTTAATTTGAATGAAAGATCAATGAGAGACACTTGGTTAAGGGTTCTTTCTCTGCCACCAGATATGAATTTGTGAATTAACATAGAATTGTAATCCAATTACAGCATTGAAGTTATCAACCGTAGATAACAACAAGCTCTGTTATCCCAATCTTTCCTTACTTTGTTGTTAAATAAAACAAGCTCTTTATATCTCTATCCATTAAACAACCTAGAACAAGCTCTCTAAGTTTAATTCAATAGAAGCATTATGATGAGAAAGTTAGGTTGATCTAAGCAATAATCACACAAGTTCGGATTATTTAACCTAGGTTGTATTTTCCCATTGCATCTCTGATCAAATTTTGCTACTAATGATTGGAAGTAATTTCTTCTTTTCCTATGTTCTTTTCTCCTTTGTGTTTTTCTTGATCTCTTCTCTCGGATCAACACTTATGATTTCTAATCTAGCAATGACACAACAGATTATATTCATTTGGCCATTCCAAATACAATCAGCAAGCAATCATAAGCATTAGATATGGGAAAATACAAGCAACTTCAATTAGAGAATTGTATAACAAATTCTTACACAATCAACTCACAAAATCCATATCAAGGGCTTTGAAATCACCCTCAACCAATTCAGATTTAGTTACACATATTCAATCAGAATAACCAATACAATACAGAGAAATTCCAGAATTGAAAAGGAAAGAAAGAACTTAGCAAATTCTTTGAAAATCTTCTTTGTAGATGAATCTTCTTGGAATTGTATTCCTCCTCTTTCAAAATCTTCTTTCTCCTTCAAGAACTCCAAGGGATGAGAGAAATCCAGAAATGCAGCCTCCTCCCACGTTTTCCCCCTCTTCAAGTTATGAAAATAAAACCCTAAAATGTGTTTAAATACTCTGCTACAGTGACTTGCTACAATGCCCCGTATTATACATGCTACAGTGACTTGTGGAATTATATTTCTATACATCTCACACTGTTTTGATTACAACTTTTGGTACACTGAATGGATTTATAAACCGTAAATTTCTCCAGAAAATAGACTGCGAGAGCTTTCCAACGGTATATAACATGTCATCGGGTTCATTGTATATCAATACAATTAAATCCGAGAAGATGGTTGACTAGCATAGGTGAAAATGAAGGGTTTTACTCCATTTTTGTGCAACTTGCTCCAAAACTCCTACAAACATCAAAACCACACAAAAACATAAAAATACCAAGGAATATAGCAAAGAAACATGGACGAATTGATATGAAAATGATATATAAATAGACACTTATCATTTTCCTTTGGTTATAATTAAGTACAATCTTTGAGGCCTATTTGCAAGATGAAGCATTTGTGTGTTTTAATTTTTTGTTGATTCTGTTTCGGTTTAGTTTTATTTCATATTGTCGTAGTTGCTCGAGGACTAGCAAAGTCTAAGTTTGGGGGAATTTGATAAGTGTATATTTATATATCATTTTCATATCAATTCGTCCATGTTTCTTTGCTATATTCCTTGGTATTTTTATGTTTTTGTGTTGTTTTGATGTTTGTAGGAGTTTTGGAGCAACTTGCACAAAAATGGAGTAAAACCATTCATTTTCACCTCTGCTAGTCAACCATCTTCTTGGATTTAATTGTATTGATATACAATGAACCCGATGACATATCATATACCGTTGAAAAGCTCTCGAAGTCTACTTTTTGGAGAAATTTACGGTTTATGAATCCATTCAGTGTACCGAAAGTTGTATCAAAACAGTGTGAGAAGTGTAGAAATGTAATTCCACACATCACTGTAGCATGTATAATACGGGACACTGTAGCACGTTACTGTAGCAGAGTATTTAAACACATTTTAGGGTTTTATTTCATAACTTGAAGAGGGGGGAACGTGGTAGAGGCTGCTGCTCTAGAATTCTTTTATCTCTTGGAGTTCATGAAGGAGAAAGGAAGCTTGGAAAGAGGAAGAACTACAATCCAAAGAGAACTACATCAAATTTGCTAACTTTTTCCCTTCCCTTTCATTTTCTGGAATGTCTCCATGTTGTATTGTATTTACCACGTTCTTAAACATGTGTAACTGATTCTGATTTGGTTGAGGGTGATTTCAAAGCCCCTGATATGGTTTTTGTAAGTTGATTGTGCAAGAAGTTGTTATCCAATTCTCTAATTGAAGTTGCTTGTATTTTCCCATATCTAATGCTTATGATTACTTTCTGATTGTATTTGGAATGGCCAACTGAATATAATCTGGTTGTTGTCTATTGCTAGAGTAGAAATCTTGATCCGTAATTGTCTTGAATTTCTAATTCTTAGTAGCAAAATTGTGATCAGAGATTGCAATTGGAGAATACAACCTAAGTTAAATAATCCGAGCTTGTGTGTTTATTGCTTGGATCAACCTATCTTTCTTATCATAATGCATCCATTGAATTAAACTAGAGAGCTTGTTCTAGGTTTTTAATGGATAGAGATTAAATAAGAGCTGTTTTATTTAACAACAAAGTAAGGAAAGATTGGGGTAATAGAGCTTGTTATTATCTACGGTTGATAACTTCAATGCTGTAATTAGATACAATTCTATGTTAATTCGCAAATCATATCTTGTGTAGAGAAACCCTTAACCAGCTTTCTCCATTGATTTTTCATTCAAATTTACTTTCTGTTTTGTTATTCTTACTTGCATTCTTATTTCATTTAGTTAAGCATTCACTCCCCCCCTGTTTAGTTTATTGTTGCTGGAAATAACAAATTAATTAGAATCAATCCTCGTGGAAACGATATCTTACTATCTTTTAATTATGTCTCTTGACTCAGGTGTATAAGAGACAGGAATAACACAAAGCAAAGTTAAATAGAGTGAAAAATCAATGAGAGACACTTGGTTAAGAGTTCATTCTCTGCCACAAGATATGAATTTGTGAATTAACATAGAATTGTAATCCAATTACAGCATTGAAGTTATCAACCGTAGATAACAACAAGCTCTGTTATCCCAATCTTTCCTTACTTTGTTGTTAAATAAAACAAGCTCTTTATTAAATCTCTATCCATTAAACAACCTAGAACAAGCTCTCTGAGTTTAATTCAATAGAAGCATTACGATGAGAAAGATAGGTTGATCTAAGCAATAATCACACAAGTTCGGATTATTTAACCTAGGTTGTATTTTTCAATTGCAATCTCTGTTCACAATTTTGCTACTAATGATTGGAAATTCATGACAATTACGGATCAAGATTTCTAATCTAGCAATAGACAACAACAGATTATATTCATTGGCCATTCCAAATACAATCAGTAAGCAATCATAAGCATTAGATATGGGAAAATACAAGCAACTTCAATTAGAGAATTGGATAACAATTTCTTACACAATCAACTCACAAAATCCATATCAAGGACTTTGAAATCACCCTCAACCAATTCAGATTTAGTTACACATATTCAATCAGAATAACAAATACAATACAGAAAAATTCCAGAATTGAAAAGGAAAGAAAGAACTTAGCAAATTCTTTGAAAATCTTCTTTGTAGATGAATCTTCTTGAAATTGTAGTTCCTCCTCTTTCAAAATCTTCTTTCTGCTTCAAGAACTCCAAGGGATGAGAGTTTTCTGCAAAAAAAAAAAAAAAGATTGAGTGTTCTAAATAAGTGTGGGGGAGTAACCTGGTGAATTGAAATGAAGTTGTGTTATAGGGTTGAGCTCTACATAGTCTTGAATGATTTATGTATTTGTGGGTGATTTGAGCCAAATTATTATCCTTTATCATACCTTCACCCAAGCCAAACGTTACAAGCTTAATAAAGTCCTACTTGATCCTTGGTGTTGTGCATGTCTACATTAGTGGAGATTGACTTGAAAAGCAGGCCTATGGAGTTCATTTATACACTCATCTTCAATATTAAATATGATTCATTTTTATGTATAAACTCATCCGGAAAAAAAGTAATATAAGTGATTTAGGTTGAGACTTGGCTCTACACCAAAAAAAAACCCCCCAAAACCATGAGGAAATTGAGGGAGTGAATCGAATAACTAATACCTTGAGATGAAATCTTGATCAGGTGCATTATTTTGAAGTTTTCCTTGGTTATAATTAAGTACAATCTTTGAGGCCTATTTGCAAGATGAAGCATTTGTGTGTTTTAATTTTTTGTTGATTCTGTTTCGGTTTAGTTTTATTTATATTGTCGTAGTTGCTCGAGGACTAGCAAAGTCTAAGTGTGGGAGAATTTGATAGGTGTCTATTTATGTATTACTTTCATATCAATTTGTCCATGTTTCTTTGCTATATTCTTTGGTATTTTTATGGTTTTGTATGGTTTTGATGTTTGTAGGAGTTTTGGAGCAACTTGCACAAAAATGGAGTAAAACCCTTCATTTTCACCTCTGCTAGTCAACCATCTTCTCGGATTTAATGGTATTGATATACAATGAATCCGATGGCATATTATATACCGTTGGAAAGCTCTCGAAGTCTATTTTCTGGAGAAATTTACGGTTTATAAATCCATTCAGTGTACCAAAAGTTGTAATCAAAACAGTGTGAGAAGTATAGAATTGTAATTCCACAAATCACTGTAGCATGTATAATACGGGACACTGTAGCAGGTTACTGTATCAGAGTATTTAAACACATTTTAGGGTTTTATTTTGATAACTTGAAGAGGGGAGAACGTGGAGGAGGCTGCAGCTCTGGAATTCTTTCATCTCCTTGAGTTCTTGAAGGAGAAAGGAAGCTTGGAAAGAGGAAGAACTACAATCCAAAGAGAATTACATCAAATTGTCTAAGTTTTTCCCTTCCCTTTCATTTTCTGGAATGTCTCCATGTTGTATTGTATTTACCACGTTCTTAAACATGTGTAACTGAATCTGAATTGGTTGAGGGTGTTTCAAAGCCCCTGATATGGTTTTTGTAAGTTGATTGTGCAAGAAGTTGTTATCCAAGTCTCTAATTGAAGTTGCTTGTATTTTCCTATATCTAATGCTTATGATTGCTTGCTGGATTGTATTTCGAATGACCAACTGAATATAATTTGGTTGTTATCTATTGCTAGACTAGAAATCTTGATCCGTAATTGTCTTGAATTTCTAATCCGTAGTAGCAAAATTGTGACCAGAGATTGCAATTGGAGAATACAACCTAAGTTAAACAATCCGAGCTCGTGTGTTTATTGCTTAGATCAACCTATCTTTCTTATCGTAATGCATCCATTGAATTAAATTTAGAGAGCTTGTTCTAGGTTGTTTAATGGATAGAGATTAAATAAAGATCTTGTTTTATTTAACAACAAAGTAAGGAAAGATTGGGATAACAGAGCTTGTTGTTATCTACGGTTGATAATTTCAATGGTGTAATTGGATGACAATTCTACAATTAATCCGCAAATCCATATCTTGTGGTAGAGAAGTATCCCTTAACCAGGTTTCTCTCATTGATTTTTTAATCTGTTTAAATTTGTATTGTGTTATTCTTTACTTGCATTAATATTTCATCTAGTTAATCAATCAACAAAACCCCCCTCATTTAGTTTATTGTTGCTTTCGAATAACAAATTCAATTAGAATCAATCCTCGTGGGAACGATATCTTACTCATCACTTTATTACTTGTGCGACTAGTATACTTACTAGTTTCGAACGCATCATTTATCTTGCTAGAGAATTCTAGAAGATGGGCTTGGGCTTGGCCTTTCTAGAAGTTGGGTCAAGCCTCTAGGCATATTTGGGCTCTCTAACAAGTAAATTGGGCAGGTAGTAACACCCTCCTCCACCTAATTCTGTGACGTCCCTACCGCGCTCTCATCCTTGTAGCGTTGGATGTGCTTGCTAAATTGCCACAAGGTGTCTTCGCGTTCCCAACTTGCCTCACTATCCGGAAGGTTTTTCCACCTTACCAAATATTCCGTGTATGGTGGAACTCCCCTCCTTCGAATCACTCGGTCCGCAAGGATGTACTCCACGTCCTTGTCAAATGCGGTGACAACGGCTGTGGGTGCTCTTTTAGACTCGCTTCTACTTAGATCTTCCTTGTCCTCATGATAGGGCTTAAGGAAGCTCACATGGAAGACCAGATAGATTTTGAGGTTGGGTGGCAATTGAACCTTGTAGGAGACTTCACCCACTCGCTTGAGAATTGGGAAGGGACCTTCATATTTTCGCACCAACCCCTTGTGCACTTTGCGAAGTGATTTGAATTGTTCGGGTAGGATTTTGATGAGTACCAAGTCCCCCTCTTGGAAGGTGAGGTGTCATCTTTTTGTATCTGCCCACTTCTTCATCCGTTTGGCGGTCTTGTCCAAGCATGCTCTTGTAATATCGGCTTGTTCATGCCATTCCTTTGCAAGCTTGTAGGTCGCTGGACTCTTCCCTCCATAGGTGAGGCTATGGCATGTGGAGTCATAGGTTGTTGTCTTGTCATAATCTCGAACGGACTCTTACCCGTTGCCTCACTCCTTTGGAGATTATGTGAGAATTGGGCAACTTCTAGCAACTTTGCCTAATCATGTTGATGAGCGCTCACATAATACCTCAAATACAGTTCAAGCAAGGCATTGATGCGCTCGGTTTGTCCATCGGTTTGGGGATGAAAGCTTGTTGAGAAGCTCAAGTCGGCCCCAACATTTTGAAGAGCTCTCCCCAAAAACGACCGGTAAAGCGAGGGTCACGATCACTTACTATGTTTTGTGGGACTCCCCAAAGCTTCACGATGTGCTTGAGGAATGCTCGAGCGGCTTCTTCCGCGGTGCAATCCGTAGAGACGGGTATCAAGGTGTCATATTTGCTAAACCGATCAACTACTACCATTATACTTCCATACCCTTCAGATTTTGGCAAGGCCACGATGAAGTCCGTCGAGACGCTTTGCCATGGCCTTTCTGCGATGAGTAGGGGTTCAAGCAACCCCGCTGGACGTTGGTGCTCAACCTTGTCTTGTTGGCATACAAGACAAGTCCTTACATAGCCCTCCATGTCTTCCCGCATTTGAGGCCAATAATAAGAATCTTGCAAGAGTGCAAGGGTTCGTGCCATACCTGGGTGACCAGCCCACTTGGAATCGTGGCACTCCTTGATGATCTCCTTTCGCAAGTTCCCATATCTTGGCACGAAGAGGTGGTTACCCGTTGTGAGGAGTAGGCCTTCATCATGCCAAAAACGCTGTGTCTTCCCCTCACTTGCCAACTTCAATAGATTGTTGGCTATGGGGCCGTGCTCTACACCTTGTTTGATGCGGTCGATGAGCACACTTTGTGGACGACTTGCACTCAAGGTGGCAAGTTCTGCCTTGCGACTTAAGGCATCGGCCACAACGTTTGCCTTACTCGTTTTGTACTCGAGCCTATTGATGCGTTCGAAACTAGCAAATATACTAGTCGCACAAGTAATAAAGTGATAAGTAAGATATCGTTCCCACGAGGATTGATTCTAATTGAATTTGTTATTTCCAGCAACAATAAACTAAACAGGGGGGGATTTTTGTTGAATGCTTTACTAAATGAAATAAGAATGCAAGTAAAGAATAACAAAACAAAAAGTAAATTTGAATGAAAAATCAATGGAAGAAAGCTGGTTAAGGGATCCTTCTCTACCACAAGATATGGATTTGCGAATTAATTGTAGAATTGTCATCTAATTACAGCATTGAAGTTATCAACCGTAGATAATAACAAGCTCTATTACCCCAATCTTTCCTTACTTTGTTGTTAAATAAAACAAGCTCTTTATTTAATCTCTATCCATTAAACAACTTAGAACAAGCTCTCTGAGTTTAATTCAATGGATGCATTATGATAAGAAAGATAGGTTGACCTAAGCAATAAACACACAAGTTCGGATTATTTAACTTAGGTTGTATTCTCCAATTGCAATCTCTGATCACAATTTTGCTACTAAGGATTAGAAATTCAAGACAATTACGGATGAAGATTTCCAGTCTAGCAATAGACAACAACCAGATTATATTCAGTTGGCCATTCGAAATACAATGCAGCAAGCAATCATAAGCATTAGATATAGAAAAATACAGGCAAATTCAATTACAGAATTGGATAACAACTTCTTGCACAATCAACTTACAAAAACCATATCAGGGGCTTTGAAATCACCCTCAACCAATTCAGATTCAGTTACACATGTTTAAGAACAACATAAATATAATACAGAGAAATTCCAGAATTGAAAAGGAAAAGAAAAACTTAGCAAATCCTTTGAAAATCTCCTTTGTAGATGAATCTCATTAGGATTGTAGTTCTTCCTCTTTCCAAGCCTTCTTTCTCCTTCAAGAACTCCAAAGGATGAGAGAAATCCAGAAATGCAGACCCTCCCGTTTCTCCCCTCTTCCAGTTTCTCCAAAAATAAACCTTAAAAGTGTTTAAATACCATGTACAGTGACTTGCTACAGTGCCCCGTATATAAGCACAGTGGCTTGTGGAATCTATATTTCTAACATATCACACTGTTGATTACAACTTTTGGTACACTGAATGGATTTATAAACCGTATAAATTTCACTCAGGGAAAATAGACTTCGAGAGCTTTCCAACGGTATATAATATTGGCATCGGTTCATTGTATATCAATACAATTAAATCCGAGAAGATCACTGACTAGCAGAGGGAAAATGAAGGGCTTACTCCATTTTTGTGCAAGTTGTCCAAACTCCTACAAACATCAAAACCACACAAAAAACATAAAAATAACAAGGAATATAGCAAAAGAAAATGATGAATTGGATATAAAAGTATAACATAAATAGAACCTATCAAATCCCCCACACTTGGACTTTGCTAGTCCTCGAGCAACTAAAATGCTACGAAACAAAACTAAATCGAAACAGAATCAGAGAAAAATTAAAACACACCAATGCTTCAACTTGCAAATAGGCCTCAAAGATTGTACTTAATTATAACCCAAAGAATACTTCAAAATAATGCACTTGATCAAGAACTTTATCTCAAAAATTAGTTTCGCTTCACTTCAATTCCTCAAGTGTGTGTGTGTTTAGAGCCATTCTCACCTAATCACTTGTAACCCGGATGAGTTTATGCTTAAAAATGAATCATATTTAATAGTGAAGATGTATGTATAAATGAGCTCCATAGGCCTGCTTTTCAAGTCACTCTCCACTAATGTAGACATGTACAACACCAAGGATCAAGTAGGACTTTATTAAGCTTGTAACGTTTGGCTTGGGTGAAGGTATGATCAAGGATAATCATATTGGCTCAAAATCACCCAAACCAAAAAAAAACCACATAAATCATTCAAGATTATGTAGAGCTCAACCCTATTTAACACAAACTTATTTCATTCACCAGGTTACTCCCAAAAACTTATTTAGAAACTCAATCTTGTCTCTTTTTTTTTTCTTTTTCTTTTTTTGCAGACAAAACAAAAGAAAACTACACCCCACACTTTGTTGTTTCATTCTTTTTAAGAACACCCAAGGGTATAGAACTCTTTTTCTTTTCTTTTTTTTTTAACTGCAATTTCACTCCCCCACACTTAAACAATACATTGTCCTCAATGTTTAAGTACGTGGAAGATAAGTACAGATTTTTTTCTCTCTTTTTTTTTTTTACAAACATAATAAAACTCACTTGCATTGCTCATGACACAATCCAACCTCCTCTAACTTCCCAAAACCAGAACATAGCTCAAAATGTAATTGCGAATGATTTACATGCTCATAGGTAAGGGATAAACTGTTTGGAACAAATTCATTTGAGGTTAGGAAATCTTTTCGTGAGTTAACAAAGAAAAAGGCTTACAGAGGCTCAAAGGGGTAACTAGGGATCAATTTCAGTCAAGGTTGGCTATTAAGGCTCAAACGGTCCAAAGATGGCCTAAATCATTTCCCCAATGTTGCACAGCCTAGGATTTAGCCTAGAGTGACCATCAAACAAGTTCTAGAATTCATTGAAATCTGAAGAAACATTTAAATTACATAAATTTCTCTAAGTGAACAAATAACTCAGTGATAATGTTTCGGTGCCTCAATGTTGCGCAAGGAATCAAAAGCAAAACGAAAACCAATAAACATTTCAAGCACACAGATCCATGCATCATTAATCATTTTCCAAGAGTTATTCTTAATTCAATCATTATCTTATCATCGACCCACAAAATGCAAGAAAAGAGGTACGTGGTGTTGTTACAACTGAGTCAAGATTGTATATTTCAACAATCCTTAGGACCAGTAGCCCGCAGACTTAAGGTTTCCAGCCTATATACCTTTATTATGAAAGAACAAAACAAGAAACAAGACACTTCAAACAACATGTAATAAACAAACTACAGATTTATTAAGAGAGAATGCGTTTCAAGAGTTAAGAAAACCCCATATTCTGCCATTCTCAGGTTTTTCCACAAATTCTCTAAAATTACATAAAACAAACTTTACTCATAAAATAACAAAGTCCATAACAAACCAGCAAACAAAAACAAGGTCAGTAGATGGTCTAAAAAGTTTAAAGGTTAGCCTCCTTATTCAGCCGTTCTGGATTAAAGAGATCCAGAATGCGTTTCAAGAGGACTTAAACTTTTTAAGCCACCACTCTAAAAATCAAGATTAGAAAATATTACATGGGATGAAAGAAACAACCTGAAAAAAAAAACTCAAAAAGAAATGACATAAAAAAAACTCAAATAAACACAATAAAAAGAAAGCAAACGAAAACAAAGCAAACCAGCAAAAAGAGATTACAGATGGAGCGTTAAATCCAGTTTACGCCTCTTATTGCCTTCTCCAAACCAATCAATCCGAGCTGTTGTTGGATCAGGCGAATAGAAGAATTCTTGTAGTTTGTCAATTAACTCCCCTGCCGTTGAAGCTGTAACAAGGATTTGCCTCGCTGATGGTGAGATAATATTTTTTTCTACAGCTTGATCAAGAAAAGACAACAAACCATCAAAAAAGGTATTGACATTTAACAAACCAATGGGTTTTTTATGGATGTTTAGCTGTGCCCAAGAGGTGATTTGAAATATCTCCTCTAATGTGCCATAACCACCTGGTAAAGCTATAAAATGCATCGGACTTAACAATCATATGTGCAATACGCTCATGCATGCTAGAGACTTGTAACTCTTCCCCGATTGTGTTGCCTACGATATCTCGCACAGCTAATGGTTTAGGGATAATGCCGAGAACTTTGCTCCCTTCTAGGGATGCAGCTGTCGACACACACCCCATTAACCCAAGACTACCCCCTCCATAAATCAAATGAATACCCCTCGCAGCTAATGTCCTACCAAGATCAAGAGCTGCTGTGGTAAACTCTCCATCTTTACCAAATTGCGATCCGCAAAATACACATATATTGCGAAATCGCCGAATTGGTGTTTTCTCCATTTCTACAAGTGCTCTAATCTTGTGTAAGACACGTTAGATATTATGCTTTTCAATTGCAAGACAGGTTATGGAATGACATATGAAAATATGAAGAATGTATATATACACCCATAAAACTCTCAAATTTTGACACATGGGGACATACTTTCGGTGGGGGTTGCTCGATGCAGATTTATCGCCCCCAGATTTGAAAAAATGAGATATGCTTTCGGCGAGGTTTGACAAAACCTACACACTTGTCTCCCACGTGAATCATGGAAAATGGTGATACACTTTCGGCGGGGGTTGACAAAACCCCCACACTTGTCTCCCACGTGAAGCATAAAAAAATAGAGATACACTTTCGGTGGAGGTTGACAAACCTCCACACTTGTCTCCCACGTGTACTTATGCCATAGGGTAGTCATATGGTTTGTCAAAAAGAAAACTTGAAATTAAAACAAACAAAATCAACAAACAACAACAACACAGAAACAACATTGATAATCAGATCAAACGAAACAAGAAAAAAATTCTATAACAACAATACACATTCAAATATACAAGTAGTTGTGATTGTGGCTCACATCTTCCTCTAGTTTTACGTCCAGTAACTGCTGAAACGCCTTCTATGAGTCGGGGATTTGCTTCCCATCCAGTTTCCTTATAAACTGGCAAACAGGGTCGTTTTTAGTCAGATTCCCTAGACTATAACACTGCAATTCATCACGAAATTGTGTCCATAGATTAAGCAATTCACGCTGAACAAGTCCACAAGAATGTGACTCGAGAGTTAACAAACCATTATCCAGCGACTCATTACTCAAACCATTCTTAATAAATGAAAGTTTATCTTCTCTATTCCTGGACGCCAAACCTAATGAACGACAAGTCTGGTTACAATTCCATCTAGCACATTTATAACATACTTGTAACCTTTTTCGCTCTTCGCCTCTTGGCGTAGTAGCTCTTTCCTAGACCAGGCATGTATTTTGCGAGATTAATGTCCGGCTCACCGGACAATCTCACCTTGGCTTCGATAAGTCATCGGATATCAGCAAGCACATTTAGGAGCATCAACACCCAAAGTCTAGTCATCCGTACTTTATAAATTTTAAACACAGCATTTTGAGGAAGTGAAGGAAAATATTTACGAAGGTTCAACAGAAAGATATCGTCATCCATTGAAGAAGAGAAAAGGAGAGATATTACCGATAATGCGATTGAGTTTGTTCTTCTCCCAGATATGCACGTTTCAAACCTTCGGGCAATGGTTTCAGCTCCACTTTTGATGTTTCCTCAAGCTGTTGCACAAATGAATTCGAAGTACGAAATAATCAAATTAAACAAAAGGAAGGAAAAGAAAAGAGCAGAAACGAAACTAAAGACACATTAAAGAGATAACAACACAATAGCAAACAAAAGTCAAAAACAAGTAAAAGAAATATAAAAACAAATAAGACAGATGGCAAAGAGAGATAAAACCTGATCAATTTGATGGCCTACAAAAGGAATCTCCTCGAGACATAAAAATCGATCATTATTACCTTATTTTATTTTTCTTTTCTTTTTTTATTTATTTTTCAAAAACATTGGTTTGCCTCCCAATAAGCGCTTGGTTTAACGTCCTCAGCCCGACGTTGGTTCCATCATGGCAGGGTCCAATCTTCGCTGTGCTTCTCTAGTGGGCTTGGGTCCTTCTTCCAACAAGAATTGGTGCATGCATATGGCTGGGCCTTGGATGTTAGCAATCGTCCACCCAATAGTTATTTTGTGATCTCTAAGTACTTGAACGAGTTTCTCTTCTTGTAGTGGTGCAGGGCCCATTTCTATTATAACTGGCAAAGAATCATTCTCACCCAAGAATCCATGCTTAAAATGATCTGGAAGTGGCTTAAGCTCCAAGGTATTGGCTTTCATCACAGAAGGAAGAAGTTTCTCATTAGATAAAGGCACTTCAATGTACGAAACATCATACCTATTTGTGGTGATAGCTATAGTCTCATCCAAGCTTGTCACAGCTTCCTCCACTTCTTTAGACACTTGTATCAGCTTTCTTGGTTCTTTGAAAGTTTCTATCCTTATGTGTTCACTAATAGCAACATCCATTCTATTCTTGCGAGTTAACTCAAAACATTGTTGTGGCAAATAATCAATAACGTCAACTGCAAAAACAGAATGTAAGTCATTAGAGTACCTCATTTCCTAAAAAATATTAAAACATATCACCTTGCCATCAAACTCTATGGTCAAAGTGCCATAATGAACATCAATCTTGATTCTAGCAGTTTTCGAGAATGTCCTCCCTAAAAGAATCGGTGTTGGATTAGGAGATGTCTCATCCTCTATTTTAAGGGCATAGAAGTCTGCTGGAAAAACCAATTTGATTCACCTGCACAAGCACATCTTCCACAACTCTTTTGCGATATGCATTAAAATGATCAGCAAATTGAATGGTAATACCAGTTTTCGCAAAAGGTCCAAGATTTAAAGAAGCATAAATAGAATATGGCATGACATTAATAGATGCTCCTAAATCTAATATAGCTCTTTCAAACTTGGTATTACCAATGGTGCATGGAATGATGAACGTACCTGGATCTTTGCATTTTGGAGGAATTTTTCTTTGCAATACAGCTAAAATATTTTCCCCCACACTTACTTTCTCATTTCCCTTCAACTTTCTCTTGTTGGTGCATAACTCCTTGAGAAATTTTGTACAACGAGGTACTTGCTCAATAGCATCCAGAAGTGGTATATTTACCTCGATTTTGAGAAGTTTCCAGGATTTCTTGTTCTTGTTTCTCCTTCGATTGTGCAAATCTACTAGGAAAAAAGTGGAGGAGAAACATATGAAGGAATGGGAGTTATAGGATTTACCTGAGAAGTCAGTGTTTTGTTCATGGTTGAAGTGGTGTCATCTCTTTCATCAGTTTGTGATTTCTTTGGCAGGACATCTAATTGCTCTTCATTTTGCAAAGTTATCGCACAAGAATTCTCTCTTGGATTGATCATCGTTTGACAAGATAATTCTTCTGAGCCTTGGCCCTCGAATTTGCTCATGCTAGTAGCCAGTTGTTCCATTTGATTTACCAGGTTTTGGATACTTGCCCCAGTTTCCTGCTGTAATTGCATTGTGTTAGTGGCAAGTTCATTAACAATATCCTGGAGTGACATACCTGAGTTTTCTGGAGCTGGTTGTGGTGCTGGTTGTGGCATTTTTGGTGGTTGCATTTGAAAAGGTTGCTGCACTCTAGGTTGATTGAAACCTTGTGGCCGATTTGGTATCACATTTGGAGTGATTGGTTGATGATTCCAGTAACTGAAATTAAGGTGATCTTCCCATCCAGCATTGTAAGTGTTAGAGAAGGGATCATACCATTGCCTTGTTTGTCCTGGAAATCCACCCATGGCATTGGCTTGTTCCATATATTCTTCTTGTAAAGTTGGATACATGTCGATTGGATGCTCCATTGTAGAATATATCCCACATTCATAAGATTTTTGCATATCTCCTACAGCCATGTTTTCCACAAGAGAGGTTAGCTCAGAAAGTTGTTGTTCATTGTTCGGAGTGCTTACCTCATTTACTCTCCATGGTACTTGTGGCTCAAATCCGCTACTGAATTGATAGAAGTTTACTGCCATATTGTCTAAACACAAACAAATCAGAAAAGAAAAACAAAGAAAAATATGAATCAACAATGAAAACAAAATAACAAATCGATTAGAAAATCAATCCCCTGCAACGGCGCCAAAAACTTGATGCGTTCGAAACTAGCAAGTATACTAGTCGCACAAGTAATAAAGTGATAAGTAAGTTATCGTTCCAACGAGGATTGATTCTAATTGAATTTGTTATTTCCAGCAACAATTAACTTAATGGGGGGTTTTGTTGTTTGATTAACTAAAACTCAAATCGAAAGCAAATGAAGAATAATACAATGCAAAGTTAAATCAATTAAGAAATACACAATGAAAGAAATCTGGTTAAGGGATTATTCTCTACCACAAGATATGGATTTGCAAATTAATCACAGAATTGTCATCCAATTACCCCATTGAAATTATCAACCGTAGATAACAACAAGCTCTGTTATCCCACTCTTTCCTTACTTTGTTGTTAAACAAAACAGGCTCTTTATTTAATCTCTATCCATTAAACAACCTATAACAAGCTCTCTAAATTTAATTCAATGGATGCATTACGATAAGAAAGATAGGTTGATCTAAGCAATAAACACACAAGCTCGGATTATTTAACTTAGGTTGTATTCTCCAATTGCAATCTCTGATCACAATTTTGCTACTACGGATTAGAAATTCAAGACAATTACGGATCAAGATTTCTAGTCTAGCAATAGACAATATCCAGATTATATTCAGTTGGCCACCCAAATACAATCCAGCAAGCAATCATAAGCATTAGACATGGGAAAATACAAGCAACTTCAATTAGAGAATTGGATAACAACTTCTTGCACAATCAACTTACAAAAACCATATCAGGGGCTTTGAAATCACCCTCAACAATTCAGATTCAGTTACACATATTTAAGAACGTGGTAAATACAATACAACATGGAGACATTCCAGAAAATGAAAGGGAAGGGAAAAACTTAGCAAATTTGATGTAATTCTCTTTGGATTGTAGTTCTTCCTCTTTCCAAGCTTCCTTTCTCCTTCAAGAACTCCAAGAGATGACAGAATTCCAGAGCTGAAGCCTCCACCACGTTCTCCCCTCTTCAAGTTATGAAAATAAAACCCTAAAATGTGTTTAAATACTATGCTACAGTGACTTGCTACATTGCCCCGTATTATACATGCTACAGTGCTTGTGGAATTATATTTCTATACATCTCACACTGTTTTGATTACAACTTTTGGTACACTGAATGAATTTATAAACCGTATATTTCTCCAGAAAATAGACTTCGAGAGCTTTCCAACGGTATATAACATGTCATCGGGTTCATTGTATATCAATACAATTAATTCCGAGAATATCACTGACTAGCAGAGGTGAAAATGAAGGGTTTTACTCCATTTTTGTGCAAGTTGCTCCAAAACTCCTACAAACATCAAAACCACACAAAAACATAAAAATACCAAGGAATATAGCAAAGAAACATGGACGAATTGATATAAAAGTAATACATAAATAGACACCTATCACATACTGCCATGGTCTACCAAGAAGTAAATGACAAGCATCCATAGAAACAACATCACACCATATTTCATCTTTGTACTTTTTCACAATAGAAAATGAAACAAGGCAGCGTTTGTTTACCTTGATCTCCTTATCTTTCCGTAGCCATGAAATCTTGTAAGGTTGAGGATGCTTCTCTGTTTGAAAGCCAAGTTTATCAATCATCTCCGTAGACACCACATTTTCAAAGCTGCCACCATCAATAATAACATTGCACACCTTACCATGAGAAGTACATCTGGTATGTAAGATATTTTTGCGAAGCCAATCATCTTCTCGTTCTTGGGCAATATTCAAACTCCTTTGAATAAGAAAGAGAGAATCACCTCGATTTGCATAAGTGACTTCCTCTTCATCATCAAATTCTGGATTATCAAAATTGATCAGTGCATCTGACTCGATCTCTTCATCAATTTCGTAAAAGTCATCAAATATTGGTGGTTTTCCATGATCCTCAAAGAAGTCATGGTCTACTTCATCATTCTGCACCCATTCATCTTTATTAGCATAATTGTCCAAAGGACTTTGATCTTCTACTTCTCCATGCATTCCACCTACGAATTCTTTATTTTTCAGAATTACTAAACGTTGCTGGAGTTGTTGGAGCTGCCGCATAAGATCTTCAATGATCAAACGTTGCTGGACTTGCTGGAGTTGCCGCCTGAGATCTTCAATGATCAAATCTCGTTCATCTCTTTGAGAAGGGGGCAATTGGGTAGTAGAAGTAGCCTTATGAGTACGACGAGCCATTGAACCAAAAGCTCTGATACCAAATCTGATACCGGATCTTCGAGATATGGCTCGATACCAATCTGATACCGGGCTGCTGGATTATTATAGATGAGGATAGGATTCTTCAAGTTGATTATCAACTAACCATGGCTGGAACAAATAAAATGGAACTTACCAACACTCTTTGAAAGGGATAACAAGCTCATCTCACCAAAGTAAACCGAATGGGAATAACAGTTATTCACCACACAAAAGATGTAAACCAAGGATACAGGGCTCAAAACTAACTCACCACTCTATGGAATCCACCCAGAGATACAGAGTTAAAGAGAAATCAGTATAAACACTGAAATTCCATTAAAATTCGAATTCCAAACTTCACTCCCTTGAATACACAACTTTAGAGCTTAAATAACTTGGAACAACCCTCCAAGCATAGGTAAAGACAATAATTAAATGATTTCAACAATTACAGCTTAACTACTACATTGACAACTCATTTATTAACTAAGACTCATAAGTAAACTCATTAGGTAATAAAGGCACAACCAACTAAGCTAGAAATTCAAATTCTAACCAACTAAGCAATAAAATTCAAATTCTAGAGTAGACTTTAATGCACCATTAACTATGAACCAGCTGTGAAGAGATAGTCATAGATTCCTGCAGACAACTCCAAATGACCCATTGACAAATGTGTTAGAAAGCTGACTTCAAGATCTCTTATAGCCACAAATCTTGACATTTAATTCTCTGCACAGCAATACCAGTTCTTTTACGAAATTATCCCTCAGTCTGGTTCATGTGCACTCCTGACCATTGTAACAATTTGCACCCCTTGATGATCTATCATGAATCCCATGGATTGCAACACTCCTGTGTCATCGATCTTGCGAAAAGTTTCCAGGATTTCTTGTTCTTGTTCCTCCTTCTTTGATTTTGCAAATCTGCTGGGGAAAGGTGAGGGGTAACTATGAATGAATGGAAGTTTTAGGATTTACCTTAGAAGTTGATGTTTTGTTCATGGTAGAAGTGGTATCATCCCCTTCATCAATTTGTGATTTCTTTGGTGGAATATCTAATTGTTTTCCACTTCTCAAAGTTACAGCACTAGCATTCTCTCTTGGATTGATCACCGGCTGAGAAGGTAATTTTCCTGAGCTTTGACTCTCAAATTTGCTCATGTTAGTGGCCAATTGTCCTATTTGGCTTTCCAGGTTATGGATACTTGCCCTAGTTTCCTGCTGAAATTGCATTGTGTTAGTGGCAAGTGCTTTAACATTATCCTCGAGAGACGTACCTGAATTTTGTGGAGCTGGTTGCGGTGTTGGTTGTGTTACTGGTGGTGGTTATGCTTGAAATGGTTGCTGCACCCTTGGTTGATTAAAACTTGGTGGCCGATTTTGTATAGCATTTGGAGCGATTGGTTGACGATTCCCATATCTCAAATTAGGGTGATCTCTCCATCCAGCATTGTAAGTATTGGAGAAAGGGTCATACCTTTGCCTTGGTTTTCCTGGAAATCCACCTATAGCATTGGCTTGTTCTGTATCTCCTTCTTGCAAAGTTGGACACATGTCGGTTGGATGGTCCATGGCAGAACATACTCCACATGTATAAGATTGCTGCATATGTCCTACAGCCCTTTTTTTTTACAAGAGAGGTAAGTTCACCAAGTTGTTGTTCAATGTTTGAAGTACTTACCTCATTTACTCTTTTTGGTAGTTGTGGCTCAAATTGACTGCTGAATTGTTGGGAGTTCTCTGCCATGTCACTAATCAAACGTCTTGCAACGTTCGGTGTTTTATTAACTATTCTCCACCACTAGCAGCATCATGATACTCCCTTTCCATGGGGGATAACCTCATAGAAATATTGAATTAGGAGTCCATCACTAATTTGGTAGTTTGGACAGCTAGCACATAACCTTTTAAATCTCTCCCAATATTCATGAAGTGATTCTCCATTATGTTGTCGAATGCCACTAATATCTTTTCTAATATTTGTAACTTTCGAGGTGGAAAGTATTTCTCCAAAAAGAGTTTACTCATCTCATTCCAAGTGGTAATGGTACTGGTGGTAGGTAGTATAGCCAATCTTTTGCCGAATCTGCTAATGAGAATGGGAAAGCTCTCAATTTAATTTGCTCTTCAGAAACGCCGGTTGGCTTCATACCTGAGCATACCACATGAAATTCTTTAAGGTGTTTGTTCGGATCCTTTCCTGCAAAACCATGAAATGTAGGCAAGAGATGAATTAGTCCAGATTTAAGCTCAAAATCTATCTCAAAATTGGTGCTTATGCATAGCGGTTGTTGGTCAATAATTGGAGCCGCTAACTCCTTAAGAGTCTGATCGTTTTCCATCGCCATTACATCCGATTCTGATTTGATTGAACTGCAAGAAGATGGGAGGGAAGTATGTCGTGCAAGGTCAAATTCTGGAGGTGGAGTTGAAATTGACTGATTTAGCCTTAAATTCGAGGATTGGAGAAACTCCTTAATTCTCTTAAGTCGTTGATCCGCTTGTACCTCGGACATAAAAGCCTAAACACAAACAATCAGGCAATAACAATCAAGAATCAGTAGTAAAAACAGAATAACAAATTGATTAGAAAATCAATCCCCGGCAACGGCGCCAAAAACTTGATGCGTTCGAAACTAGCAAGTATACTAGTCGCACAAGTAATAAAGTGATGAGTAAGATATCGTTCCCACGAGGATTGATTCTTATTGAATTTGTTATTCGAAAGCAACAATAAACTAAATGAGGGGGGTTTTGTTGATTGATTAACTAGATGAAATATTAATGCAAGTAAAGAATAACACAATACAAATTTAAACAGATTAAAAAATCAATGAGAGAAACCTGGTTAAGGGATCCTTCTCTACCACAAGATATGGATTTGCGAATTAATCGTAGAATTGTCATCCAATTACAGCATTGAAGTTATCAACCGTAGATAACAACAAGCTCTGTTATCCAATCTTTCCTTACTTTGTTGTTAAATAAAACAAGCTCTTTATTTAATCTCTATCCATTAAACAAACTAGAACAAGCTCTCTAAGTTTAATTCAATGGATGCATTATGATAAGAAAGATAGGTTGATCTAAGCAATAAACACACAAGCTCGGATTATTTAACTTAGGTTGTATTCTCCAATTGCAATCTCTGATCCCAATTTTGCTACTAAGGATTAGAAATTCAAGACAATTACGGATCAAGATTTCTAATCTAGCAATAGACAACAACCAGATTATATTCAGTTGGTCATTCGAAATACAATCCAGCAAGCAATCATAAGCATTAGATATAGGAAAATACAAGCAACTTCAATTAGAGAATAGGATAACAACTTCTTGCACAATCAACTTACAAAAATCATATCAGGGGCTTTGAAATCACCCTCAACAAATTCAGATTCAGTTACACATGTTTAAGAACGTGGTAAATACAATACAACATGGAGACATTCCAGAAAATGAAAGGGAAGGGAAAAACTTAGCAAATTGATGTAATTCTCTTTGGATTGTAGTTCTTCCTCTTTCCAAGCTTCCTTTCTCCTTCAAGAACTCCAAGAGATGAAAGAATTCCAGAGCTTTAGCCTCCACCATGTTCTCCCCTCTCCAAGTTATGAAAATAAAACCCTAAATGTGTTTAAATACTCTGCTACAGTGACTTGCTACAGTGCCCGTATTATACATGCTACAGTGAGTTGTGGAATTATATTTCTATACATCTCACACTGTTTTGATTACAACTTTTGGTACACTGAATGGATTTATAAACCGTAAATTTCTCCAGAAAATAGACTTCGAGAGCTTTCCAACGGTATATAATATGTCATCGGGTTCATTGTATATCACTACAATTAAATCCGAGAAGATGGTTGACTAGCAGAGGTGAAAATGAAGGGTTTTACTCCATTTTTGTGCAAGTTGCTCCAAAACTCCTACAAACATCAAAACCACACAAAAACATAAAAATACCAAGGAATATAGCAAAGAAATATGGACGAATTGATATGAAAATGATATATAAATAGACACTTATCAAAACTCAATGAGAGACACTTGGTTAAGGGTTCTTTCTCTACCACAAGATATGAATTTGTGAATTAACATAGAATTGTAATCCAATTACAGCATTGAAGTTATCAACCGTAGATAACAACAAGCTCTGTTATCCCAATCTTTCCTTACTTTGTTGTTAAATAAAACAAGCTCTTTATTTAATCTCTATCAATTAAACAACCTAGAACAATCTCTCTAAGTTTAATTCAATAGAAGCATTACGATGAGAAAGATAGGTTGATGATGCGTTCGAAACTAGCAAGTATACTAGTCGCACAAGTAATAAAGTGATAAGTAGATATCGTTCCCACGAGGATTGATTCTAATTGAATTTATTATTTCCAGCAACAATAAACTAAACAGGGGGGGATTTTTGTTGAATGCTTTACTAAATGAAATAAGAATGCAAGTAAAGAATAACAAAACAGAAAGTAAATTGGAATGAAAAATCAATGGGAGAAAGCTGGTTAAGGGATCCTTCTCTACCACAAGATATGGATTTGCGAATTAATTGTAGAATTGTCATCCAATTACACCATTGAAATTATCAACCCTAGATAACAACAAGCTCTGTTATCCCAATCTTTCCTTACTTTGTTGTTAAACAAAACAGGCTCTTTATTTAATCTCTATCCATTAAACAACCTAGAACACGCTCTCTAAATTTAATTCAATGGATGCATTACGATAAGAAAGATAGGTTGATCTAAGCAATAAACACACAAGCTCGGATTATTTAACTTAGGTGGTATTCTCCAATTGCAATCTCTGATCACAATTTTGCTACTAAGGATTAGAAATTCAAGACAATTACGGATCAAGATTTCTAGTCTAGCAATAAATCACAACCAGATTATATTCAGTTGGCCACTCAAATACAATTAGCAAGCAATCATAAGCATTAAATATGGGAGAATACAAGCAACTTCAATTAGAGAATTGGATAACAATTCCTTACACAATCAACTTACAAAAACCATATCAGGGGCTTTGAAAATCACCCTCAACCAATTCAGATTTAGTTACACATGTTTAAGAACGTGGTAAATACAATACAACATGGAGACATTCAAGAAAATTAAAGGGAAGGGAAAAACTTAGCAAATTTGATGTAATTCTCTTTGGATTGTAGTTCTTCCTCTTTCCAAGCTTACTTTCTCCTTCAAGAACTCCAAGAGATGAAAGAATTCCAGAGCTGCAGCCTCTACCACGTTCTCCCCTCTTCAAGTTATGAAAATAAAACCCTAAAATGAGTTTAAATACTCTGCTACAGTAACCTGTTACAGTGTCCCGTATTATACATGCTACAGTGATTTGTGGAATTACATTTCTATACTTCTCACACTGTTTTGATTACAACTTTTGGTACACTGAATGGATTATAAACCGTAAATTTCTCCAGAAAATAGACTTCGAGAGCTTTCCAACGGTATATAATATGTCATCGGGTTCATTGTATATCAATACAATTAAATCTGAGAAGATCACTGACTAGCAGAGGTGAAAATGAAGGGTTTTACTCCATTTTGTGCAAGTTGCTCCAAAACTCCTACAAACATCAAAACCACACAAAAAACATAAAAATACCAAGGAATATAGCAAAGAAACATGGACGAATTGATATGAAAATGATATATAAATAGACACTTATCAAATTCCCCCACACTTAGACTTTGCTAGTCCTCGAGCAAATACGACAATATGGAACAAAACTAAATCGAAACAGATTCAAAGAAAAAATTAAAACACACATGTTTTAACTTGCAAATAGGCCTCAAAGATTGTACTTAATTATAACCCAAGGAAAAGTTCAAAATAATGCACTTGATCAACAATTTTATCTCAAATATTAGTTTCGCTTCACTTCAATTCCTCAAGTGTGTGTGTGTAGAGCCATTCTCACCTAATCACTTGTAACCCGGATGAGTTTATGCTTAAAAATGAATCATATTTAATAGTGAAGATGTGTGCATAAATGAACTCCATAGGCCTGCTTTTCAAGTCACTCTCCACTAATGTAGTCATGCACAACACCCAGGATCAAGTAGGACTTTATTAAGCTTGTAACGTTTGGCTTGGGTGAAGGTATGATAAAGGATAATAATTTGGCTCAAATCACCCACAAACACATAAATCATTCAAGACTATGTAGAGCTCAACCCTATAACACAACTTCATTTCAATTCACTAGGTTACTCCCCAAACTTATTTAGAACACTCAATCTTTTTTTTTTTTTTTCGTAGAAAACAAAAGAAAACTACACCCCCACACTTTGTTGTTTCATTCTTTTTAAGAAGACTTAAGGGTATAGATCTCTTATTCTTCTTCTTTTGTTCTTTTTTTTCTTTTTTTCTTTTTTTATTACACTTCCCCTCCCCCACACTTAAACAACACATTGTCCTCAATGTGTAACTACGTGGACGATAAGTGCAGATTGGCTTTTTTTTTCTTTTTTTCTTTTTCTTTTTTTTTCAAACATAATAGAACTCACTTGCATTGCTCATGACACATCCCAACCTCCTCTAACTTCCCAAAACAAGAACATAGCTCAAAATTTAATTGTGAATGATCTACATGCTCATAGGTAAGGGATAAACTGTTTGGAATAAATTCATTTGAGGTTAGGAAATCTTTTAGTGAGTTAACAAAGAAAAAGCTTACAAAGGCTCAAAGGAGTAACTAGGGATCAATTTCAGTCAAGGTTGGCTATTAAGGCTCAAACGGTCCAAATATGGCCTAAATCATTTCCCCAATGTTGCACAGTCTAGGATTTCGCCTCGAGTGACCATCAAACAAGTTCTAGAATTCATTGAAATCTGAAGAAACATTTAAATTACATAAACTTCTCTAAGTGAACAAATAACTCAGTGATAATAGCTCAGTGCTCAATGTTGCGCAAGGAATCAAAAGCAAAGCGAAAACCAATAAACATTTCAAGCATACAGATCCATGCATCATTTATCATTTTCCAAGAGTTATTCTTAATTCAATCATTATCTTATCATCGACCCACAAAATGCAAGAAAAGAGGTACGGGGCGTTGTTACACCTGAGTCAAGATTGTATATTTCAACAATCCTTAGGACCAGTAGCCCGCAGACTTAAGGTTTCCAGCCTATATACCTTTATTATGAAAGAACAACACAAGAAACAAGACACTTCAAACAACATGAAATAAACAAACTACAGATTTATTGAGAGAGAATGCGTTTCAAGAGTTAAGAAAAACCCATATTCTGCCATTCTCAGATTTTTCCACAATGTTTTTTTTTTCGAATCGAAACTGATAAAGACAAAAACACACAACAACTCGAAATTACATAAAAATAAACTTACTCAGAAAATAATAAAGTCCAACAAATCAGCAAACACAAACAAGTCAGTTAGAATGGGTTTAAAAAGTTTAGAAGTAAGCCTCCTTATTCAGCCATTATG
>SNVD02008399.1:0-32827 GCA_013180625.2 Boswellia sacra | reverse complement strand
TTAGCTTCAACACTTCATTTTAATAAGCTTCTTCTTGATTTTACAATTATTTCAATGATCTTACTCTGCACATAAATAAACATGTTAGTAAATCTCAATTAATCAATGTGTATTGTTATCATCAAAATTATCATGTAGCCTTAGGGCTAACAATCTCCCCCTTTTTGATGATGACAAACCATTGATTGCTTTCAAATAACATCTAAAATAAAGAATGAAAATAAAATCAAGAATAAACAAAAAATTGGCACTTGTTATGAATATAAGCAATCCAACCATTTCTCCCCCTTTTGTTATCATCAAAAAGATGTAATCAAATTAACTACTCCCCCTAAATATATTCTCCCCCTTAACATATGCTACCATTCAAAGATTATCATATAAAAGCAAAATTAAGTATATCCAATATGTCTAATTCTTTTCTAATTATGCAAAATCTATCTTGACTAAGGGGTTTATTTGTTGAAAAAAAAATTTTTGTTTAAAAAAGTTCTCACTTGTTTTTCAAATTGACAAGCATCACAAATCTTGTTATTTTCAAATTTTATTTTTGGAAGACCATCAACAAATCATTTTTGGAAATTTTTGAAATTGTGTCCATGCTAGCAGGACCTAACCTTCTATGCCATAACCAAGTATCATGATTAACAATGAAACAATTTTCTACATGATCATTAACATCAATATCAATTGTATATTACCAACAAATAATATCTTATTGTTACTAACATCCTTAATCACACATCTATTAGGCTCAAAAGCAACAAAATACCCTTTATCACACAATTGACTAATGCTAATCAAATCATGTCTTAAACCATTACCAAGCAAAATATTTTCAATAATAAGTGAAGAAGGGTTACCAATATCACCATGTTCGATTACCCTTCCTTTGGCATTATCAACGAAGGTCACATATCCTCCTTTCTTGATGATTAATCTTGAGAACTTGAAGGCATCTCCGGTCATATACCTTGAGCATCCACTATCTAAGTACCACTTGTGTTTGCCACTCCTTTGTCTCTACAATCAACATTAAAAGAGCGATTTTTTGGTACCCAAATGTTCTTGGGTCCTTGGGGGTTAGTTATGGTATTTTTTGGAACCCATATTTGTTTTAGATTAGGATTTTTCCTAATATAGCAAGAATACACTTTATGTCTTTTACTTCCACAATAAGTACATGAATGATTAGGATTATTCCAAAAAGATGCATGAGCAAAATAATTTTTAAAATACTTTTGATTTTTATGAGTTTATATCCTAAGCCTCTTTTATCAAAAACACACCTTTGGTTTTGTAACATAGAATTCAAATTTTTTGTGCTTTTTGTAAAACCATCAACAATATTTCTCAAGTCATTATTTTCCTTTTTCAAAATAACATTTTCTTTCTCTAATTTATCAAAATCCTTTTGTTTTAAAATCTCATTTTCAGTTTTTAAAAAATGTATTTGACTTTCAAAACTTTCAAAATCTTTTTGCTTTAAAATTTCATTTTCATTTTCTAAAGCTTCATTTATTTCCACCAACTCTTCTAAATGAGATAACATGATTTTTGACTTCTTTTTGAAAGCATTGATTTTTGAATTTTGTTTATCAACTTGTACATGTAAATTTTGGAATACTTCAAATAATTCATCATATGAAAACTTAGGATCATAGTTTAGAATACTTACCTCATCTTCTCTTAAAGTCATGAAGCACATATTTGCCATTTCACAATCTTCTTCTTCGGTGGAGCTAGCCTCACTATCATCCCAATTTGAGGCTTTCATGGCTTTGGATTTCTTGTCTTGATTCTTCAAGTATGGACAATCCATTCTAGAAATCTTCTTGAATCCTTGGTTTCTTCTAATCATCCTTTTTAGCTTTCTTGTGATGAATGCAAGATCTTCATCATCTCCTTCGTCATCAGAGTCATCTTTTTCTTTCGTTGAAGATTTGAAAGCGATATTTTTCTTTTTCTTGAAATCTTCTTCATTCTCCTTCAAGGTGATTTCATGAGTCATGAGAGAACCCATAAGTTCTTCTAATGGTAGTTTGGTGAGGTCCTTTGCTTCTTGAATTACCGTCACCTTTGGCTCCCAAGATTTTGGTAGACACCTAAGAATCTTTCTCACCATTTCAACATTAGAATAAGATTTACCAAGAGATTTCAAACTATTAATAATATCCGTAAATCTAGTAAACATTTCAGAAATTGATTCATCCGATTTCATCTTAAAAAGCTCATAACTATGAACTAGCATACTAATTTTGGATTCTTTAACTTGACTAGTTCCTTCATGAGTTACTTCAAGTGTGTGCCATATTTCTTGTGCCGTAGAACAAGTAGATATTCTATTAAACTCATTTCTATCTAGAGCACAATATAACACATTCATAGCTTTAGCATTCAAACTCAATTTCTTTTTATCATCTTCACTAAACTCTTTAGGTTCTTTAAGCATGCATTCCCCATTTTCAATTTTGGTAGGAACAAAAGGTCCTTCCAAAACAATAGACCACAAATCATAATCAAAAGATTTCAAGAAAATACTCATTCTAGTTTTCCAATAAGAGTAATCACTTCCATTAAAAAATGGAGGTCTAGAGATAGAAAGTCCCTCAACATATGAAGTTGAATTAAAAGTTGCCATAGCTCAAAAATCGGTTAAGATTTAAAAAAAAAATGAGCAACCTTGCTCTGATACCACTTGTTGACCCAGGTATGACAACCCAAGAGGGGGGGTGAATTGGGTTTTATTTATCAAAACGAATTTATAAAACTTTTCTTGAAAGATAAAAATTATTTCACTTTTTCTTTTGAGAATAGAAGTGAAGAAGATGAAAATAGAAGTTATCTAAGATGCAATCAAGAGAATAGCAATAATAAATATCTCAAGTGCAAGTAAATGTAAAGAGTATAGGGATAGAGAGAGTGCAAACTCAATTTACGTGGTTCGGCAAACCTTGCCTACGTCCACGGGCTCCTAGCTCCACAAGCTAGGCTTTCCACTAAGTTGTAGAAATCTTTACAACTTGCTTGATGAACAACCTCACCAAGACTTTTTCTTCCAACTCTTGATAACACCACACCAAGAGTTCTTCTTGATGAACAACCTCACCAAGGCAACTTCCTTCAACCCTTGATAACACCACACCAAGAGTTCTTCTTGATGAACAACCTCACCAAGGCAACTTCCTTCAACCCTTGATAACACCACACCAAGAGTTCTTCTTGATGAACAACCTCACCAAGGCAACTTCCTTCAACCCTTGATAACACCACCAAGAGTTCTTCTTGATGAACAACCTCATCAAGGCAACTTCCTTCAACTCTTGATAACACACAACAAGAGTTCTCTCAAGGATAACTATTATCCTTTACAATAATATCTCACTCTCACCACAATACAAGAACAAAGAAAATTTTTACAACAAAAGTACAACTCTCTTCAAAGAGTAGATAAAGAATATAAAAGCTCTCTAAACTTGATATTTCTCTTCCTTTTTGCTTGATAAAATGCTTCTCTTGCACTCCTTGAATGCATGGGAGAATGGCTCCTTTTATAGGCAAATGAGATGAACTTAATCAAGTGAAGACACCAACTCCAAATTTTCTACCCACCATAAAAACCGTAATTTGTCTTCCATTTTTGTCAATGTTCCGTTTGAAATTTGAAAATCTGTAAAACATAAAAGATCTGCACATTTAAATAAGCTTTCCAACGCATCAAGAACCAAGTCATTTGGATATCTGTAGCTCAAGATATGGCCAAAACACCATTCGGTGCTCAAGTGACTTGATTTTTCTTCCATGTGTCTGTCCACTGACTTGAATGATAATTCTGTCAGCCTTCCATTTGAAATTTGAATTTCTTCAAAACATAAAAGATCTTCATATTTGAATAAGCTTTCCAAAACATTAAGAATCAAAGCAATTGGATATCTCTATCTTAAGATATGGCCAAAACACCATTCGGTGCTTATGTGAGTTGATTTTTCTTCTCTGTGTCAGTCCACCGAATTGCATGTCAATTATGTCAGCCTTCTGTTTGAAATTTGAATTTTTTCAAAACATATGAAATGTTCTTCATTAAGTCATCTTTCCAATGCCGCAAAAATCAAGTCATTTTGATTTTTCTAGCTCAAGATATGTCCAAAGGAGTATTCGGTGCTCATGTCAGCTGCTTCCATTTGTCTTTCAACTTGCATGATGATTTGGACAACCTTGCACTTGAAATTTGAATTTCATTAAAACATATGAAATGTTATAAATTGAGTAAGCTTTCCAAAGGCTCAAGAATCACGTCATTTGGATATTTGTAGAGATATATATGACCAATTGATTGAACATTGCTCATGTGTCACATTCCTTGAGTCAATCCTTGTTCTTAAACTTTGGTGCCTTTAACATGTAGTCTTCTCCTTAGCTTCAACACTTCATTTTAATAAGCCTCTTTTTGATTTTAAAATTATTTCAATGATATTACTCTTGTACATAAATAAACATGTTAGTAAATCACAATTAATCAATGTGTATTGCTATCATCAAAATTATCATGTAGCCTTAGGGCTAACAAGCACAACTTCAGTTTTGAAACTAAGGTGCTTGTAAAGTATTTATTACTATGTATCTAAGCATCAAAGTCATGGGTTAAGAAGAAACAATCATTTCACTGCCAAGACTCCCTCTTGTAGCAGCCTTTTGATAATCAAGACCAAAAAACCCAAAAACCTCATACGAGTAAACAACTAGATTAGCAAAAACCAGAAACTAAACAACAGAATGGATGAGCGCCTAACAAGAGAAATGAATGAAATGCAGAAACAAATTAACACATCCAATCGAACAATTCATAGCCGTACTTAACCATCAACATTAAACTTCACTGAAGCATTGACTATTCACACAAACCCAAACTCAACCAAACCGGATCTAACAACTAAAAGAAGCCAAAACCATAAACAGAGTTGTTAAAAGGTTTTTGTTAACATAAGACAAAAATATGTAGCTCTCTCTATTTAAGAACTTCAGAATGATATCTCACTTTTAGCATTCTTAATTACCTGTTCGCTTTTGTCTTGGCACATCTGTTGTCACTTATGTGACATATGATATACATTTTGCTTTTTCGTTTAAGTTATTTTCTTAATATGAAGCATCCACCTAGGTTCCATTAGTTTCCATCGGAAAGGAATAAGAAATGAAGTAATTCAACTTCTTTCAGATTTAATCAAGTGGGATGAAATATATATCAATTATTTATTATATTAATTCTTAATCATCAATTCAATTTCATGCCATGCATTTAGAGATGGACAGTGTGTTTTATATCAACATTGATTTGGAGATGGGGCCTTAAGGATAGAAATTCCAAATCTAGGCATAAAGACATGCTATATATGTGCATCTGATTGTGAATTTTTAAGTTAAACATATATCATTAAGAATTATCAAAAGTGTTGATCGTTATTAAAGCTTAAATACTTTCAGTTATCATTATTGGAAATTGTTTGTATCTGTTACTCTTGGAAGTACCTCAGACTTGTTCTCAGCTTCACCTCCTATGTCCTGTTTTCCTGCATCTTCATCTCTATCCACTGTTTGGGCTGCCTCACACCTCTGAGAAAGGAAAAAATTATGATACTTTGAATTAACAGCATAAAGAATGTGGATTAATGTTTTCAGAACAATCAGAGAAGATGAAGTTAATTAGCTGTGTGACTCATACAGTGCCATAAGTCTGAGTTACCTCTGGTTTGTACACCTTTGCTGCCGAATCATCTTCTTTGGAGATTTGTTCAAGCGCAACATCAAGCTCTCTAAACTCTTCAACTACGTTCTCTTTTAGAGTTTGTCTTTCAGCATCTTCATCTCTACTGGATGTTTCAAGTGGTACACATGCCTAGAGAAGAAGCATAGAATCTACTAGTTTAATATGATATTTAAAAATATGTTCAAGCTATCCAATGCAATAACACAAGAGTGTTTTAAAACCGTAGTTTTGCTTGACTCTTCCTCTTTTTTTTATCTTGTTCAGAGCTGTAGAGTACCTTTTCTTCTATAGGTTCTGGTAAGACATTTGTAGAACTGCATTCTTCCTGTGTTTCATGTTTTCCAGTTTCCTTATCCTTTCTAGCATCACTGCAATCTCCATACAACTACATGACAGATGAGAGTTAAAAACTCATGAAGAGTGTCAAAGAAGGAATGAAAATGAGTTTTGATCGGAGTCAAGTGAGATTTATGTTCTAAAACAAACCTCTTTAGATACTGCCCTCTTTTCTTTAACCTCCTTATGCTCCATTTCCAACTTCTCTTCCACTGTTATACTGTCTGTGCTTTTTATTGTATCAGATTATATTAATAAACATATCATAGGTTAGAACAACTGACCACCATACTAATAACATTAAATAATTTATTTTCCTAGCATGTGTCTTGGAGTTTACGAAAGAGTCCTAAAGATCATCAACGTAACAGTAAACTAGTGAAAACAAAAAACATTAAGTAATTGCAAGTGTTGTTAAGTTGTGTGTAAATCATTTCTTAATTGGCGAGGAATTGAATTGTGAAGGGCATGTTTATGAGTTCTTCTGGGTAGGGTGTTACACGAACAACATTTGGGTGTCGTTGGATATATTGCCTAACCATATAAATGAAACCCAAGGTAAGATATTTTCTCCCCGCAATTAATAATTGATGTAAACCATCTAAATTATGGTATTGGTACTGTCGTTGTGTGAATGGTTAAATTGTTACGTATAAATGGTAACTGGTTGTTTGTTCCAATCTTTATGCTTAGACTCGACATCTGTAGATGATGAGACTTAGATAGGGAGGATGATTAGGAGAATTGTGTATTTAAAATATGATTAAATGAATACAGATTTGAGTATCATGAGTTTTATTTGTTAGGGACAGCTTGATTATTAATGGAAAAAAATTTGGAATGATGAATATAATGTATTCCTGATACACACAGTAGCAGTTACAACCAAATTACCTTTTTGTCGGCGACGACAGTATTGGAGGGAACACTGCATTCCATAGCTTAGCCATGGGTTGTGTATCGAAAATGGTTGTTGCAGTAGTAATAAAGAGACAATAAGTAGAAAGTTAGGAGTGGCATGAAGCTTTGGATGTTTGATGAAATTAGTAATGGATAAAAGTGACACTGGCTGGGTTAGGTGAGTGGTATAAGTATAGAAGTTACATATACTATTCAAACAACAGAAATTTGAACACCACTGATTGTAGAGTAAAATATTGTTGGAGACTGGCTATTAATTTGTAATAGGAAATGGTAGCGAATCTCGTTTGAGGAATTTACTCTCATTATTGAGAATAAACGTACATATATGTTCAAAATGTTTTGCTGATACAGGGCAAATATATTCTTCCCACACCCTCCTCCCCAAGCAATATTTTTGTTGTTGCATGCATGTTAGCAGTGTATTTATGTATCCATTGTTTAAAGAAAGGTAATGTAGATAATAGTACGTTTGCACAATATTATGACAATGGTAATGGGCTTAAACTGAGGAAATTGTTGATGTATGTTGCAGATGAGGAATAGCATAGCTGTTCAAAAAAGTAGCTATCCAGGTAGGCATCTTGGATGCAATAGCCGTGCATCGGTGGGTGGACATGTTACCAAATTTTATGTGCAAAGTGAACGTAGTTGTCGTGTAGAATATGTCAGGAAATTTAACACTGCCTGCAGTCCAAAGCGATTTTATGATGGAATCACTTGCCTTAGTGATGCACAGAAGGACGTCGTGTGGAATATTAGGTTTGGAAGCCTTATCGAAGGAAAATGGGGCAGGTTAAGGTGGGGACTTTGTGGTTGGCTCATGCAGCAATGGAATCCAAAAAGTGGGAAGTTGGTTGTCAATGGGTAAGAACTTAAGATAACTGAAGCTAGCTTTGCGGAAACCTTAGGAATCAACAACAGAGGCATGGCTATTAAACTATATGGTCCAAGTTGTGATATAGCAGAATTACGTCGAAAGTATTAAGGCAAGTCTAGAAGCATCCACATCAATATTTTGGTTGCAATGATTCAGAATTCATGTTCTACTGATGATGATTTCATTAGATACTTTACTTTGTTTGCACTTGGGACTTTGATTTGTCCAAGCTCTATAAGCGTAGTAAACGTTAGATACCTACATACAGTTAAGGATGTTAGTGCAATATGACTATTGAATTGGGGAAAATTGTCTTTCAAGATGTTGTGTGATAGTGTTATTAAATTCAAAAGCTATAGTGGATGTAACATACATGGTTGCTTGCTTTTCTTGGAGGTATGAGTTTGTTTTGTGCATATGAATAAGAAATTGTAGGACTTTCTATTATTTTGTTACATATGTTGTAGATGTTTGTTAACAACTGATTGATAACTTCAGATTTTCTATGTACATCATGCGGCAACAAGCCTTGAATTGGTGGATAGATCTGTAATGCCGATAATTGCCTGGAACGATGAGAAGATTAGTATGTTTACTCTGGTTACAACTACAAAACAAAATGCAAGCACTAAATGTAAATCACCAAGGCAGTTATAGTTCTATTACTAATGCATACAAGTCTAGTTGTCTCGTCTATGAAATTGATGTGTAAGGGTTATATGTATAGGAGTTAAAGTTGAAATTACAAGAGTAAAGTATATAAAATGGTACACCCGTTATCATCATAATTTCATGAAAACTAAAGAGTTTGTCAATCCGGTTTAAAGGTTTAAATGCAGAAGAGTTATGCCTAACACAAGTAAGAGAGGTCAGCTTTATGTAACATTAGTAATACAATCCATTGTAGTGAGTGTCTATAGATGTTGCTATAGCAACTTGTAAACTGATAAGTTATCAGTTTTAAATATTAGGACCCTTGTTATTTTTCCACTGAACATGTCCATGTTAGTAGCATCGATGTTGCTAGAGACACAATAGGGCAAGTAGTTATGACATGGATTTGTATTGTTCGTTAATCCATAAAATTAATCCTTGGACATGGAGACTTATTTTACGTATAAACTGTATTATTCTTATGTTATTCATTTTGCTTAATCCTTTGTAGGAGAATTTGACTGATAGCCTAGATGAGAGAGTGACGATGTTCACTGAAGGCAAAGGCGAAATGGCCCATGTTGTGCGCAATTGTCATGTCGGATTTCATAACTTCGTTAAGGACAATTCAGGGATATACTGGTGAAGTTGGAAGATACGCGTAAGTTTATTGATGTAATGCAGCAAGGAAGGCATACTTGTATGTGATTAGGAAATTCATACTTGGAAATGTAACAAACTGAGTAGGTATAAATGGGTGTTGAGTAAACGTCAGGGGCATTAAGGAAATGCAGTAGTGTCAATTGTGTTTTATATTGAGGACAACAGTGGCTTGAATTGTTGTATCTTACAGACATCGTGTAACCAGTTTTTTTTTTTTTTGTGCACGTGAAGGTTGATTGACCTTGTAGTCCACGAGTGTTACTGATATAACGACATTGCTGTGGCACTAATTTGGTTACTTGTTTGGTGACATTGTGGCAAAATAATCTGAACAATATTCGAACTTTGAACTGCCAAAACATCCAATGAATTTTTATGTTGGAATAGTGTCTTGAACTCTTACATTTTACTATTGATGTGCTAAGTAATAAAGCTTAGATGACTTTATTGTCATTATGAGACCCTTTTATATGGTGTGGTGGGGGTTACTTGTATAAGTCATTGAACACATAATTCATGCGTATGTGTTTACTTGTGAAGCAACTACGTGGCATACATACGAAAACCATATTGAGTTTCTTGGAGTCTTTTGTGCCAGTTTAGATGTAAATGTTAGTGCATGGCATTAAGTACTACTTTATGTTAGTGATGTGGAATCACATTTTGTGTTGCAAGTCAATTCCTGTTTGTAACGAGTTTCATATAGCTATCCAGTAGAGCTACCCATTCGTAGAAATTATTTCAATTCAGTGGGTAGGAAAAGCAACATTGAAATATTAAGGACATTTGTGTTTAGAATGTGGAATGGGAGATGCCACTTTGCAGAAAGTTGTTAGCGTATTTTCTTTCAATTAGTACACGTCACCTATACAAGTTCACTTCTCTACTTACCTATTACATATCGAGGAGAAGATGTTAAAAACCTATGCTGATGCTGTTATATTATTTGGAAGAATTATTTGAACATAAATGCCAATGCTGCTACGCAAGCCAGATTGCTGTGAATATACTTATATGGAATTGAGGCTCATACTTTCCTTTGTAAACTAGGTACAAGACATGTACCCATATGTTGGCTAAATCTTATTAATAGATGTCTCACATAATAGATGCAATGAATTACATGCACAGGCTGTGTTTTCACATAAAATATAAAATCTTGGATAAAGATTGACCTGAGTGAAGGAGATTTAGGGTATGATTCATATGTTTAGTAATCAAGTAAAATTTAGTTATAATGCTTTACAATGGGTGTATTAGCACGCTGCATCATTAGTCCCTTTAATCAAATACCAAAAGCAAACCTAAACATGCAGCTTCGTTTGTTGCGTCATCAGGATATGGCTTTTAGGACAAAGCCACACATAAGATTGTGGCCATTATCCCCTTACAACAAGCTATTATGATTGTATGGAATATGCATTATTTGCCAACTAGTAGGCCTGCTAAGACACTGCTACTCCGTCGATCTTTGGTGCCTCTTGTTCTTGTAATTCCCCAACTATCCATAGTTGATAATATAAATTACGCCTTAACTTCAGCACATCCCTTGTAACAGATTACACTTAACCAACACACATTCATGTAGAGTCTGGATGTATGTGTACATCCATACTTTGTTTTGGTTCTAATTTTTTCAGTTTTCCCCTTGTCAGGTCAGCAAACAACCTTGTGTCATAAGCATAACATAAACCTCTAAATTTCTCATCAGAATACCATTCAATGTAAGATGTATATCACAAAGAAGTGACTGTCCATTTGGGTGAGATGCAAATAGACTTGCAGGAATGAGGACATTAACATAGTAACAAATCAGTTAAATGATAACCCATAGGTAATGAAGCAAAGTGACAAAGTAATTGATAGCTTCTGAAAGTCTTAATCTAGTTGTAGGAAAATAAAGATGTGACATTATAGACATGCTGCATTACTTATACATAAACAGCAATGGTAATGTAGCCTAAAGTTGATAGTTTTGAGGGTCTCCGTCAGAAACCTATGGACAGACCATTCTTCACCAAACCAGGTGAAATGAAGCGATTGTACTTCACCTAGGTCACATCACCAGTCATGAAATACATGTTTATATTGAATTTACACATTACTATTTAAACTATGTACCTTAGCTATCAAAATGTCCCCACCATCCGCTAAACATGTTACTGCAATTGTAATTGTTGTCGTCGCTAAACCCTGATGAGTTGTGATGCAGCATGAAACTGAAGTCATTTCCAGCCATGTAGTCTCCAAAAGCATCTCCCTCATTAAGCTCATCTAAACCGAATGCAATGTTCTCACCCGATGCCTCGTATACAGGTTGTATGGCCGACATTGATCTTTCATCCTAGTAGCCATTGGCCGTTCGTGTTGTACCCCTTGTTGATGCATCATCATCATTGCTAGGACCATTACTGCATCTGCTCATGTTGTCCGCGTATTTGTTGGCATCTGTAGTAGTCTCATCGAATAACTTCTTATTGGGGCAGGCCCATACCTACAGATAAGTCCTCTTTTTGTGTCCCACTTATTTACATTTGCCACACCTTCTTCGCTTACGAGAGTGTCCCACTTTACCTAGTTAGGAGTGCTTTTACTTCTAACCTTCGGGGGTCAACTATTTTGTCATTGCCATGATCATTGTAAACCTACGGTCTGGAGCCATTGCCTTCATCATGAATTAGTCGTTGAACTCGCAGTGTGAGATAGAATATCTGCTCCACTGCTTCCTTGTATCCAGCGTAAGTTTTTGATTCGTAGAAGCATAAAGTTTTACAAGCTACTAATAGAGATCCTTGCCTAGACCCTTCTGTACCTCCCCAAATCAAGCTCTCATCGCCTCTCACCCACTATGTTCCAAACTTGGCTGCCTTTTTCTAGTGTGGCAAAATCATGTATGCAGAGATCTTGTCTAGGTCCTCTCACTTCATAACCGCAAAGGAATGATAGCATGGAATGCCGAAACTCTGTAATAACTTGCAAGAGCAGTTTGTGGTTTTAGTGCATGCTTCATACGACACATTCCAGGTTGTCTTGGCAAAAACCCCCGGGCGGGGTCGGGTACCTGAATCTCCAGCCCGGTGTCGCTAGGGAATTACCTGGATTTTTCGGGGAGTATGGCTGGGGACGGGGAGAGGAATCCCGGGGAACGCCCGGGGCCGGGCAGGGTCCAGGGACTAGGCTCCTCGGCCCAGCCCCAGCCCAGAATGAATATTAAAATACATTTTATTTAATTTACGACAATATAAAATCTGACACTCGATGGAATTTGACACTTGACATCGACGAAATCCGACACTCGACAGAATTTGACACTGGACATCGACGAAATCCGACACTCGACAATATAAAATCGACACTCAATCGAATCCGACACTCGATATTGACGTAATCTGACACCCAGCATCGACGAAATCCGACACTCGATAATATAAAATCGATACTTGACAAAATCTGACACCCGACATAACGAAATCTGACAACATAACGAAATTCGACACTCGACAACGTAAAATTCGACACTCGACAGGGCCCTTAATTCTTTCTATTTTCCCCTAGCTAGCCTTTGCATAAAACACATCACAGCCTTCTTCATCTTCAGACTTCACATTTTAGCCTTCACTTCAGTCCTTCACTCTCACTGCATTCATTCGTCTAACCTAACCTAGGTCCTTTCCTTCACTTCAGACTTTCCATGCTCTACGGTGACATAGCTGCCTAGGTCCTGACTTGCACTACCTCCCCTTACCTGTGCTGCTCTCCTGATCTGCACTGCTTCTCCAGACCTGCCCTGTGGCTGTGACAGCTTCTCCAGACTTCGCTTCCACGGTGAGAGCTTCGCCTGACCTGCACCGCTGCACAGCTACACCCAGGTTTTACGAACTCTACTCCGATTTATTCGTCTTCTTCTTTTTCTCTATCAACTCATGAAATCCGATTTATTCGACACAGTAGCCATAGTGTCTCTCTACTTTGAACTCAAACAGAAATAAGCCTAAGATTTTATGCTTTCTTGAAATTCTTTTATTTTTTGCCATAATTTCGTACTTCATTGTTCTTTGGTTGAATTTATTTGTCAATAAAAGCTTTTATGGTGCTGTTATGACTTCAGTTTTGTGTTGTGATACCTCATTTTGGTCATAATTTAGGACTAGATTTTGAACACATGCCGATGCCGATGAGATTCACAAAACCAGGTTTAATTCTTAACTTAAGTACTGACTAATTTGTTTAATAGGCTGGATGCTTTCCCTACTTTGTAATTGTATGTGACTAATTTGATTTTGTATGTGACTAATTCACAAAACTAATTCATGTCATCTCCCATCTGTTCATGCTTTTGCAATTCCCTTTTTTAGTAGCATAAATGGGGTTTGTTTTTGTATTTTTATAGGTTATATACAAATAATGTCTACATCCACTGGAAATGATCAACCTACTTCTAATGATGATATGCCAATGGAAGAAAATGAAATGGAGCAAGATTATGAGGACAACATGGTTGATGTTTTGGTTGAGGATGGATCTATAACAAATTTACAAACAGGACACCGGAAAATGCGGCCACCAGTTGATCATAGCACTTGTGGGCATGGACCACAAGGTGGTGTCACAAAGAGAAAAGAGGATCGTCAACCAATAAAACGGTCTTGGGTCTGGGAACATTTTACAAAAGAAATTATTGAGGGCAAACATAAAGCTATTTGTAACCATTGCAAAGCTGCATTGGTTGGTCACCATACAGATGGAACCAAAAACTTGGCAAGCCATTTAGGAAGTTGTAATAGTCGAAAGCAAGCAACAATTAAGCAACAATTCTTAAGTTTTCAAAAGAAGCAAGTTGGAAGTAATTCATCACAAATGATTGTTGAGACATTTGATAAAGGAGTTTGTAAGGAAAAGGTGGCCAAAATGATTGTAATGCATGAACTCCCTCTTTCTTTTGTTGAGTACGAGGATTTTAGGGAGTTAATGTATTATGCTCAACCTTTGTTTGTTCCCATGAGTAGAAATAGTTTAAAGAATGTGGTCTTTAAGATATATGATATTGAGAAGGAAAAGACCATGAAGATGATGGATGCTTGTAAGAGTAGAATAGGAATGACAACTGATATGTGGACTGCAAGTAATAAAAAAAAAAGGATACATGGTTGTGACAGCACATTTCATTGATGAGCATTGGAGATTACAAAGTCGCATCTTGAGGTAAATATATCATATATGAACATGCTAATATCATACATTTAAAAGAAAAAGACTTAATTTCTTAATTACTAACTAGTGTTTGACCTTTACTATTGAATATGTTTCACGTTCATATATGTTCCATCTCTGCACACCACTGAAGCACTTGCTGATGAGCTAGCTCCTTGTTTGATGGATTGGAATGTTGATCGTAAGTTGTCATGTGTTACTCTTGACAATTACTCTACTAATGATGCATTGATTCCTATATTGAAAGAAAAATTGGGTGTTCATAACATGATTTTGAAAGGAAAATTATTTCATATGAGGTGCACAACACACATTTTGAATTTGATAGTAAGAGATAGGTTAGATGTGCTTGGAGATGGGATTGATAAAATTAGAAATAGTGTCGCCTTTTGGTCTGCTACACCTAAAAGAATTGAGAGATTTGAGAGTGAAGCACGACAAATGAAAGTTTCTTGTGCAAGAAAATTGGCATTAGATTGTTGCACTAGATGGAATTCAACTTATTTGATGTTGTCTACTGCATTGGAATATAGATATGTGTTTACTTGTTTGCACATGCGTGAAAAAAGTTACACATCTGTACCTATGCATTCAGAGTGGGAGTTGGCAAGGTTGATGTGTGACCATTTAAAGTATTTCTATAAGGTGACCCAAGTGTTTTCAGGAACAAGATATCCCACTTCCAACCTGTTTTTTTTCTTTAATTTGTGACTTGAGATTGGCATTGACTAAATGGTGTGATTCTCCTCATTCTAAAATAAGAGAGATCGCATCACAAATGATAGAAAAATTTGAAAAGTACTGGGAGGTCATTCATGGTGTTTTGGCAGTGGCTTCTATCCTAGATACAAGATATAAAATACAATTGATCACATTTTTCTTTCCAAAAATTTATGGAGACAATGCTTCAAAGTATGTTGGAGATGTCAAAGACATTATTTATGACTTAGTAGAGGAGTACAGACTTAAAGTTGCCACTGTAAGTATAGGTGAATAATATGAGTCATTAACAAGTGAGGTTCCTACGAGTGGTGGGTTGGAAGATATGTTTTCATTCAGGACTCTTTCATCTACAGGTCTTCCCTCAGATGCAAAGGTCTCAGCTATCATTCAGGATGGAGATTGGGCTTTTCCTGAAGGTGGACCGGACCTCAGATGAGTTTGGGACTCTATCCGTATCCGACCTATGATGGGGACTCTTGACCATATTGTTTGGAAGGGCCACACTTCTGGTATTTTCTCTATTGCCTCAGCGTGGGAATTATTACGGAGTAGACGCTTGGTAAACTCCTTTCATCATCTTCTGTGGTTCCCTGGCCATATTCCAAGGCACACCTTTATACTTTGGCTTGCCTCATTGGGCTGTCTTCGTACTATGGATCGACTACGAAGTCATGGCATGTTATCTTCTTCAGGCTGTGTTCTCTGTGCTTCAGCAAATGAGACGCACGAGCATCTTTTCTTCAGCTGTCCTTTCTCGTCTTCTGTATGGGGGGAGATTTCAGCTAAGACTCTTATTGTTTGGCCATCTTCTGGTTGGCTCTCTCTACTTCATTGGGCTTCTCTTCATCTTCAAGGCAGGAAGAATTTTGGGCATATCCTTGCACGTTTGGTTTTCTCTGCTACAATTTATTTTCTATAGTATGAGAGGAATGATCGTGTGTATCAGCAGCGACATCGGACTCGTCGTCAGGTGATTGATGAGATTTTGCATTGATCCGCTCTCGGCTTCTTACCATTGAGGCCAAGTATGTGATCACTTCTCAGCTTCGTGTTATATGGGGCATTCGTTATTAGTTGGTTTTTTAGTTTTGTTTTGTTTAATTGGGCAAATGCGCCCTTTTGTTGCATTGTCTTAGGAATGTTAGCTTTGTTGCGGTCGTTATTGGGCCTACGCGCCTTTTCTTTTTTGTTGGGGCCTTTTGGCTCCATATCTCGCTTTTTATTTGAGGCCTTTGGGCTTCGTTTTTCTTCCTTTTGGACTTGTGAGTGCTAAGTACTCTTCTTGGGGTATGCCCCTCGTATTTTGTACAATCTTTTTTCTTTTTATGTGAATAGTAATTTTTCCAAAAAAAAGGGTTGGAAGATATGACTTTTGAGTCCAACTTAGAGTATCAATCATACATTGGTTGTACTAGTAATACAATTACTAAGTCTGAGTTAGATTTGTATTTGGAGGAACAATGTTTGAAGCATACTAGTGGCCATTTTGATATTTTGAGTTAGTGGAAGACAATTATAGGCAAATATCCTTTGTTGGCTGAAATTGCAAAAGATATTTTGTCTATTCCAGTTTCTACTGTGGCTTTCGAGTCTGCATTTAGTAAGAGTGGTAGACATTTAAGTCCCCATCATAGCAGACTACATTCAAAGACATTGGAAGCTTTGATGTGCACTCAGAATTGGTTATGGGCTCAGTCACGTGGTATTGTATTCTCTTCAATGTTCAATCTATATTTTATGATATATGCATATTTCTAATACCTTTTCTTTCCTTTTTTGTTTTTCTAGGTATGATTCCCGAGTGTGAGTTGGTAACGGCAAAAGAAGCAGTGTATGATGAGGATGAAGAGCCATTGGAACTATCGACATCGTCAGCTTGTTCTTGAATTGATATGGTCGGGGCGAGGGGGTATAATTACACCAGGCCATTTAGCATTGTTTTGAAGTTTTTAACTGAGAGGCTTGAAGTTTTTGATCATTCCATTTAACAAATACATGCTTTCTTTGTTCGTTTAATTAAGAACTGAACATGCATGGCATAAAGGTAAAATAACAAATTGACTGGTAATTAGAAGTAGATAATTCCTTGTAATTGGTGTTGTGTATAAATGTTGGATACTTTGATTGTTATTCAGTTGTTCTTGAATTTGAAACAATAAATTTCTAATTTTTATAATAAACATTAAATTTGAAACCAAACCAGCAAACCAGCGGGCCAAACCCATTAACACGTTATAAGTGAAGCAAAAAAACAAAGCTAAAACAAGCAACCTGTCAAAATGCTCGACAAAACTCGACGCATTGTATATAGCTCGACACGAGTCGACATGTAAGTGTTGAGTGTCGGATACACGACTCGACATGTAAGTGTTGAGTGTCGAATACATGTTGAGTCGTGTCGGATTCACACCGATACTCAATATCCATCTATTTTAGAAGACATCGAGTGTCGAATGCATAATCCGACACTCGACAAGTAAGTGCCAAGTCCTGTCAGATTCACACCGACACTCGATATCAGTCTATTTTAGAAGACATCGAGTGTCGGATGATGCATCTGACACTCGACACTTACATGTCGAGTCGTGTCAAATTCACAACCGACACTCGATATCAGTATATTTTCGAAGACATTGAGTGTCGGATGCATCATCCGACACTCGACACTAGCTTTCATTCGAGTTTTGACGAGCATTTTGGCAGGTTGCTTGTTTTTAGCTTTGTTTGAAAAATACAAACTGAGGAAATTAAAAAAATACAAACCGGGGAATTAACCCGGGTAATTCAACTCCCCAGCCCCGGAATATGACTTCCCGACCCCGCCCCGACCCCGGAATTTTCGGGGAAATTTTCAGGGGCGGGGAATTGAATTCCTTACTGCCCGTTCCCCGGCTCGGCCTCGGGTTTTTGCCATCCCTAATATAGAGTCCTACTACCTTACACCAGTCTTTCCAATGTGCATAGCAAACTTTCATCACGTATTTCTGCCTGCACTTTCTCAAACATGTCTCTTGTCTAGACTTTTGCTGCTTGCTCCTCAAACCTACGTAGGTGTATTATCATCATTGGAAATGCATTTATAGTGACAAAATCAAGATTTGCCTCGTCGTTCCTCTGATGTTGAATTGCTCTATCAACCTGCCATGCAAGCTCTGCCAATTTCATTTGTGCATGCACGAACTTATTAAAGTAAACGTTGTTCCCCTCACATCTTTGTGTACTCTGCATCCCTCCAAAAAACGTATCCCGCAAATATGCTTCTACCCAATAATACCTCCGTTTGTACAACTTTTTCACCCAATTATCATCTTTCAGGTTATACATGTTAACCAACTCCTCCCACTTGCTCTTAAAAACCACGACATTGACATTCATGGCCATGAGATGTGCTAGACCCTGCATGAAACCAGCATTCTTCACATTCTACTGTGCATTTCTATTCAAATGCCACAAGGAAAGAAGATGGCTGCATGATGGGATGACACATGCTATGGCTCTTCTCATTGCCTTATCCTTATCTATTATCACCACTAGTGGGTTTTATTCATTACTTTGAGATATGTCCCCAATAGCCACGTATATCGTTCTGATGTCTTCGTCGATAGTAATACAACTGCGAAAACTATGGTGCTAAAGTGGTGGTTTATTCCTAAAAATACGATCATTGGCTTGTCATATAAATTGGTCTTGTATGTGGCATCAAAAGCTACGACATCTCTAAACAGTTGATATGCTGCCTATGAAGCACTGTCACACCACATAATGTCCTCTAGCCTGTTGTCATCATCCAGGTGGAACTCGTAGAAAAAACCTAGGTCATGTTATTTCTTTCTATTGAAGTAATCAATCATAGCTTGCGAGTCACATTCCCTAAACTCCTCCATTCTTATAGCATCTATCTTATTTTGGAGATCTTTTCTTGTGAAACCCACTCTCTCATATCCCCCGCTTAGTTGTACGATGTAATCCATTGTTTGTGATGTTTTGACACCAACATTCCATAACCATCTTGCAGTAACAATGTCAAATTCTTTAACACTTCTATTGGATCGTAAGAATTGGGCCTCCCTCAATGAGGTCAACTCATTGTTGTGTACATCACAGAACTCCGTCACCCTCCATTTACCTTTAGCTTGTATGAAACTAATCCAAAAACATGCTCTGCAATTTACTCTTGTCATACCTCTCAGATGCCTCACACGGTCTTCTTTTTGAAGCCATTTTGAATCTCTGAGTCCTTGTTTTGAACAGACCCATGTTCTTCCTATGCAATGGCCTCTACAGTCCCTTCGAAGCCTATCTTTGCGCACACTGAATCCCACCGCTATTGCAATGGTTATAATAAAAGTTCTTTGCCACTTTTACTATTACAAAGTATTTCCATCCATTATCAGCATTGCTGTCCAAGTCCGTTGTAGGTATAGAGCCCTCATGATTGCGTATGTCCTCCCCCCTAACTGTTTCTAAGTTGTGGCAACCTTTTGTCGATGCTTTTTGGATGTCCTTCGAACTGTCATCTGTCCTCATTACCATGGTACTTATCTTTGTGGCTTCAGAATCCTGTGTTGACATTGAGAACATGTTGTTGAGATAATTGGCCTCGCCATCATAGTTATCGTTGCTCTCCTTCTTTGACTTAATTCGTATTGTCTTCTATGGATTGATCAACAGACATTAATTTGCTATGTATTACATGACAATTACGTGTTTTCCACTATAACCTGATCACCGTACCGGGACTTCATTCTTTGTTCAACAAATGCTGACTGTTGCTTGTTAAAGCACCCTGTGAAATAGTCATAAATAAACATAGCTGATTGCTGAGCATTGTCATATGGTAGTGTACCTTATTCCTCTGTGGCCTTTCTTCGTTGTTCTGCTTACAATTGTGCCTGCATAAGTAAACCGTATTTGAGACAAGTATCATTATATACGTTGTATGTGAGGTTCACACTTGAAATTGTTATTACTTATTACACATTAGTAATTACTCAGTGATGAAAATTTGCATCACATTTGTTTAGTTTGGCCGTAAATCATTAATGTATATGTTGTAGCATTCCTATGATTCCCATACATCTTACATTTTCCCACAAAAATATCCTCAATGGCTGCATACTCATATTGTCAATTTGTACAAGCAATAATGTCACATGATGTCAAACTTCGGTTTTTCCATGGTACGCGATGGTATATGAAATAATATAATGGTGCCATGTCAAATACCACAAACTTGTCACTAGTTTAAGGCTGTAACTGATACATTCATATAACATATATTTGCCTTAGGAATTCATAACAAATGTGGTACTCTTTAAATATTCACTATCATCATTATTTGAAACAATCACTTCCCTCTCTCTAGGGGTGTTCGTCGGTTTGGATCCAATGGATTTAGCTAATAACCAATCCAATCCAATAGTGATCGGTTTAAAGATTTTTCAATCCAATCCAATCCAATTAAAAATTGAAATCCAATCCAATCCGATTTTAAAAAAACATCATCCGATCCGATTCAATCCAATCCAATCCGAACTTTAAAAAATTTAAATAAGAAAAAAGAGAAAATCCAATATAATTCAATAATAAACACAAGTTATTATAAAAATAATGATAACATGAAGTTACCAAGCGAATTAAAATCTTGGTAAATCGTAATATAATAAATATAAATTTATTTATAAATTGATTAATGTTCCTAACTAAAAACAACAACAAAAATTTAAATCATTCCAATACAAATATTGTAATTTAAATAAATTTATAAGACTCCATGCAATAAGCTACCTTGCATAAAATGAAAATGGAAAAAATAAAATTTATTGCTACATAATTGTATTAACTCAATGTCATCTATGCATATTAAAGAATGCCTAGCAAACATGAATAAATAATTAATAAGTAACTAATAGTTTTTATATTGAGATAAATATAATTGACATGAAAAATAATTCATGAAATTAAAAAATAATTATAACTAAGTTATATTTATACTTTCCACGTACATATAGCACAGATGAATTACATCAATAATCATCAAATATTGATTTTAATTTTTAGATATTACATAGTTAATTTTATTACCTATTATTTGGATTGGATTGGTTTATGATGGATTTTTATAATAGGATCCGTTATCCGATCCAATTAATTCGGATCTCAAAAATTTCAATCCAATCCAATCCGTCAATTGATCAAATCCAATTAAATTTGGATCGGTTTGGATTGGATCCATCGGTTTGGGCGGATTGGATTGGATTTTGAACACCCCTACCTCTCTCTATACAAATAGGCATCCGGCGCTTATGTTCATATTAACTCTAAATACGTCCTCTTACACCCAAATTGGAATTGCTTCCAACAATATCCATAATTTTCTAATATCTTGTTCATATTATTATATGCTTATCAATTAAATCATACGATTTTTAGCGTAAAACAGAGAAAACCAAATTCTAAACCTTTATCTACAGAAAGGAATGTACGTATCTCAAGGTTTCATCCATCTATTTCACAGAACGATGATCGTTGGACTTAATCTAACATCCTCTCTTCAAAACGATGTGATCAATGTGAATAAGACTAATCTCTGTACTGCTAATGGTTATTAGCCATGGGTTGCCTTTCCTCACATAAGTTGCCCTTCATATATATCATACATTCTCTGTGCTTCAGCTAGTTCGACTATTAATTCCCTCCACAGCCTATCTATTACCGCCATTGTCTAGTCCAATGCTTATGCATTGTTCAAGGGCAAGCTAATTTGACTTGGGTTACTAGAGCACCCCACAGGTACTTTCACTGTAAGAACTTTTATTTTATTACAGGAAAAATGAGCTTCCTGCGTTGTTAATAAAACTAATATCTTGACTCCCGCCAAGAATTCAATTGTTTGGTCTTCGGCCCATCTCCTCTACTTACAATCCCTATCACATATTACAATTTTGCCCTTCCATTTTTAATAATAACAACTGCACTGACACCCCATTATCACATTTTGAACACTCATTTCCAGGGGATTAATTCTTTACAATTATTTCAATTGGATTGCCCCATACTATGCCACTATACTGGAAATAATGTTTTTTTATTTTGTCTTTAAGTGTCGATCCCTCATGTTATATAAGTTTGCCATTCCAGTGAGCATCTACAACGTCGCTTTATGCCAATCTTCCTCTATTTTAAACCATCGTTAGGAGACCTATTCGGAGAAACCCCCCATATCATACCATACCTATATTCTGAAGCATGCATCCTCCCCCATTGCTTGACATAGTACATGTAGTTCCACCACAGGTTTGTCGACACTAAACACTAAATAAGAGGTTGAACGGGCCAATAATCATAGAGTTCGCATCATGGATTGCAACCACCCTTTGGTGAACACTAACACTGATAATATTAAGAGGTCTTTCATTGAAGGTGGAGAAGGATTCTTAAATATCACACTTCCATCTTGGATCAGTTATGTCAACACGCTAGTACCACATTTCTCTTTGTCCCCTCTCTTCTACCTCGCATTAATTCTAAAAATTTTGCTTCTCAGCATTCTCCAAACTTAGCACGTGTATTACCTGGGTATAGACGGATTTGGCAAGATGTTGGCATGGTTCCCATTTATGCAGCCATAATTTGTCCTAGCCATCTGCTTGAGAGTAGGTGACTAATGCAGTGTTCGCTTGAATGTTGCTCCTAGTTTCACTTATAAAGGAGGAGGACCTATTGTGGTTGTAATTTCTTTTGTAAACTTTCAATTACTTTCATGTAATATTTCCGACATTAGTAATTTTGTTCACTTATATTATTTTTCATCCTTTCACTTCATACATGTGATGTAAATCATGCTGAAAAATATGTCTATTAGTCGAAAACCATATATTGGTTTCCTATCCATATTATAATCCCTCATACTTTGCAACTCTTATCAACCTTTTTCTGCAATTGCTTACACATGTTAACATACAATATGTAATATTAATCTCAATATTAGATGCGTTGTCAGTCGTGCAGATGATGCAAATTTTTGGCTGCCTTTTTACCCTTACCCATTGATTTCTCATTATGTAATGGCAAGTTACGTTATTGTATAGCTTTTTGAATTTATTTTATTTTTCACTTATTATTGTACTTCTGAATGATGTCTTCTCCAGTCTGTATTTGAATTTAAATTTTCCCTGATGCACTGCCATGGAATATATTTGTGTATTAAAATGGCCACCCCGTTGGCTGCAAAAAATGAATTTTGGGCCCCTTCTAAAGTCACTCAATGCATGTCACCTACCCCTGAAAGCACTCATGTCAAATTTCTCATGTCATGTCGCTTACTGTACCATGGTGTTCGTCAATTACAAACGTCGATGCCTTCACATACTATTCATTTAACATAAATCAAATTTATATTTTTCATTTCACTAGGAAACTTAGCTCAATCAAAGCACAGTTTCTATTTTCTTTCCACCATTTGGTGTTAATATCCTCCCCTAAATATATTTTTTGACGACGATGACACATATGTACTGGCACCATTTTCTTAGCAGCCCAGGAATTTACCCCACACCTTGTGCCCATTATGTATAAATACTTCAACGGACCCACTTATACAGGGATTTCATGTGACCTTATTAGCTGCAGGCCACACATGCAACCTACAAGCTTTCATTGTCTTTGTATCCCGTGACCTTTATAACAGTGAAACCTTGTCAGAGGTCGAATTCCACTACTGAAATAACTTCATCAAGACAAATATGTACTGGCACAATTTTTTTAGCAGCCTAGGAATTTACCCCTGACCTTGTGCCCATTATGCCTAAATACTTCAACAAACCTAGTTACACAAGGATTTCATGTGACCTTATCAGATGTTGGCCACACATTCGACCTACAAGCTTTGATTGTCTTCATATCTTGTGACCTGTATAACAATGGGACCTTGTCAAAAGCCAAATTTCACTGCTAAAATAATTTCATCAAGTCTTGTCACGGAAAAGGCAGGCCGTCTGCCTGCAACTGCATCTACAATTATAAGAGGTGCATGTATGTATACCCTCCCGGCCATGGAATTACAATCGCAGGTGAAACATTTCAATAGGGCCCCTGATAAGTGTCTATTTATATATCATTTTCATAACAATTCAACCATGTTTCTTTGCTATATTCCTTGGTATTTTTATGTTTTTATGTGGTTTTGATGTTTGTAGGAGTTTTGGAGCAACTTGCACAAAAATGGAGTAAAACCCTTCATTTTCACCTCTGTTAGTCAACCATCTTCTCGGATTTAATTGTATTGATATACAATGAACCCGATGACATATCATATACCGTTGAAAAGCTCTCGAAGTCTACTTTTGGAGAAATTTACGGTTTATGAATCCATTCAGTGTACCGAAAGTTGTAATCAAAACAGTGTGAGAAGTGTAGAAATGTAATTCCACACATCACTGTAGCATGTATAATACGGGACACTGTAGCCCGTTACTGTAGCAGAGTATTTAAACACGTTTTAGGGTTTTATTTCATAACTTGAAGAGGGGAGAACGTGGAGGAGGCTGCATCTTTGGATTTCTCTCATCTCTTGGAGTTCTTGAAGGAGATTGAAGACTTGGAAAGAGGAAGAACTACAAATCCTAAGAGATTTCATCAAATTTGCTAAGTTTTCCCTTTCCCTTTCATTGTCTGGAATGTCTCCATATTGTATTGTATTTGTATTCTATCTGAATATGTGTAACTAAATCTGAATTGGTTGAGGGTGATTTCAAAGCTCTTTATATGGTTTTTATGAATTGATTGTGCAATGAATTGTTATCCAATTCTCTAATTGAAGTTGCTTGTATTTTCCCATATCTAATGCTTATGATTGCTTACTGATTGTATTTGGAATGGCCAACTGAATATAATCTGTTGTTGTCTATTGCTAGATTAGAAATCTTGATCCGTAATTGTCATGAATTTCCAATCCATAGTAGCAAAATTGTGATCAGAGATTGCAATTGGAAAATACAACCTAGGTTAAATAATCCGAACTTGTGTGATTATTGTTTAGATCAACCTATCTTTCTCATCGTAATGCTTCTATTGAATTAAACTTAGAGAGCTTGTTCTAGGTTGTTTAATGGATAGAGATTTAAATAAAGAGCTTGTTTTATTTAACAACAAAGTAAGGAAAGATTGGGGTAACAGAGCTTGTTATTATCTACGGTTGATAACTTCAATGCTGTAATTGGATGACAATTCTACGATTAATTCGCAAATCCATATCTTGTGTAGAGAATGATCCCTTAACCAGATTTCTCTCATTGATTTTTACTCAAATTAACTTAGCATTGTGTTATTCTTTACTTGTATTAATATTTCATTTAGTTAATCAATTAACAAAAACCCCCCGTTTATTCTGTTTTTGCTTTCGAATAACAAATTCAATTAGAATCAATCCTCATGGGAACGATATCTTACTCATCACTTTATTACTTGTGCGACTAGTATACTTGCTAGTTTTGAACGCATCAGCCCCTCCATCCTTTTTCTACCTACGTTGACCATAGTAATGCACACCTAATTGACGAATTTGATTTGTTTAGATATTACTATAGGTTGACCACTTTAATCATTGTTCACTGTTGGGTATGGCTCAATACAATTTTCAGATGATATATCCTTGTTCCCCTAGCTTCGGTCAGTATTAAATATTGCTTCCATTTCATACAGTGGTTAAGTAGATGGAAATGAAACCTAGCTACTTGCCATTGCCTTCCACCTTCATTTCTTTTGGCCATGTGCGCATCCTTCTAACTTCGTATAAACATCAAACGCTTATTTTGTCCCTAACTAGTGTCTATGCTCCGAAGATAGTAAAAAATCGTGTTATACTGCTATAATACTTTACAGTGTTGGGCAAGGTGATACCAATATTTTTAGTATGTCCCGAAGGTGAGATGTAGGTTAACATATTTATATCATATATTTGGGTAGCAAACCGTATAGGTTTTATTACTTGCCTACAACAATCACCGTGTCTGTCCACAGTTTGTACTCTACCTGCGTGCTATTGCAGGTCATATACTTAAGTGCAGTGCTATCAACTGCATCAACCGAACAACTGAAGAGCTATTTATAATTTTATGTTTTCATCCCTATGTTTATATTTCTAAAAATGTCCAATCTTATAATGCATGGGAAAAATATACGTTGTCTTTCACGGACTGAAACCAGGCATATACACCAACTGGGAGGACGCTAGGAGTCAAGTCCACGGCATCCGTAATACACACCACAAGTCTTATCGAATGACGCAAGAGGCAGAGATTGCTTATTGTGAATATTTTAAGATTCCTGTGTCCGCAGGGTATGACGTCGGACGACCTCTTTCTGACTACATCGGACAGACTTCATATTCTAATGATGGAAGTATGCCTTTACACTATAATTGCTTTACACTTAGATGTGGTTGTTAATAAAACATGGGTCTTCGCATGATGTGCTGCTCTCTGCTGTTTATCTCCCTCTTTCTTTTCCAAGAACGACACGGCCTTGGAGTGTAGAGGGGATGACTGGGACTCCCATTTACAATGCATGTCACTATCCAAGAGGAGGACCTTCAACTGGACCTACATTCAACTGCACTATAAATCAAAGCTGGAATACTGGAGTCAATCCACTAGGGACTCAAATATGAGTACGTGGTGAAACCATGGATGCCACGATTTTAAGGTATCAATCATGTTTGTAGGAGGTGTATAGGGAGCACAATAAGAAGGTCTAGCAACTTTTCTTGGACATGGTGGAGGAGCTCCAACATACGAAAAGGTAGGGAGGACTTCGTCTACGAATGCTCATTGATGCTGAAATGCATAAACATTTCACCATCAACCCCTCTATGCTGTTAGCAAATAAAGCATTCCCTTGTTTATACACATACATTGGAATTACATCAGGGCATAAGCAGGCTAAATTGTTGGTCATATTATCTATGTCGCGAGTTTCGTTGTAATACGGTCGACGATTACCCATATTTGTGAATTTGTTCATGGTACTACTTTAGCCGCTGAGCATGTGGACTGTGCATTTCTCGACCACTGTGGTGTACTGTTTTTGGGTCGACTACGTATGCTAACCCGTTTCCACGTTTTTGTTATATTCAATAAGGAAGGGTCGTAGTTCATTTTGATATTCCACTTTTTTAAATTTGCTTTCAATGTCATTATGTTTAATTACTGATATTATCTAGGACCGTGGGGAAAGGCATATGGTAGGTTGACAGCATACATGTTATGGTTAACATAGGTGTTCAAAACTATCGTCAACGCATTTCATCAAAATTGCAACCTTACCTATGTCACTGTATATATATATTATCCGCATTCAAAGCTGCAACGTACAAAATATTTTCTAATAATAATACATTGGTCAGGTAAGGGTCAATTGTTCCTACTTAACATAGTTTTTCTTTGTCACACGATTGCTTGGTTATATTCGTTTATTCACTGCTTTATTACTTCGTAACAACATGTACTTTACCTGCATTTCCATGGCCATTTAGTATGGTTACTAAATAGGCGTATGTGTACATGTACTTAAGTAAATACATGTATATATATGTACATATTAACACCACTTTAACTATTGAGGTAATTAGTGGCATTCCGCCCAGCATTATATCGGATATCTTCCGTAACTCTCCCAATATATCTATATATAGTGAAGCATTTGTGGGTAAGACAAAAAAACAGTATATGTAAGTATACAATTGTGATTATTTATAATTCAGGATTGCGCACGTAAATCTTAACTCAGAATTTAGTCTATTACTTTTCCCACTTACTTTCCTAGAATCTTGAACCATTGTTCTAACTTAATTAAAATATTTGTTATATAGGATACATTTATGATCATACGATATATTTGGGCTGTTTTGAACAAAAAATCATATAACAAAATGGGTAATAGATGGTACATAAGAAATATTTCAACTACAAGAGTTTCTTCTACGGCTTCAATAATTACGAATATGATAGCAGAGTCCAGTTAAAACAAATGCGCGAAAAGTAATTAATATAATAACATGGACATAGACAAACAACAATTTCGTTTACAAAAACCTAGCGAAGCGCGACGAATGCGAACATGGCTATAATTTCTAACCACTCCACAAACATCAAGCCATCATAGTAACGTTTGTCATAGATTACTAACAAAATCATTTTCTTAATGCAGAACGACTATTAAACTACAAATTCCAGAAATATATGGACTCCTAATCTTATGCTGTTGATTCCCCTACCGGATTAAATTTGCTGTTAATAGGTATGTTGAAGATGATGATGTTGATGAAGCATCACTTGACGAAGTCGATGAAGACGAAACAAAGGACGGAGAAGGCGGCCATTGTTTCTACAAATTTGCTCTAGGACCTAACGCCGATGCCGACTCCTTGTCTCTAATAGGAAGCGCGGATGATGATGATCTTCCTCGGTACGTGCTGCATGACTTGGGTGGCAACTCTCCCACTTAGCAACTATTCGAGTCTAGAATTGAAATCAAATTTTGCACTCATCGTTTAACTTATACATTGTTAACATCTCCATAAGGTCAGCATCGGACTCGATCACCAATGCATAGTTCCAGGGGAATTGAACCCAAAGTTGTATTGTCTTGTAGTCGTTGACTATGATGACTGATAAGTGTCTATTTATATATCATTTTCATATCAATTCGTCCATGTTTCTTTGCTATATTCCTTAGTATTTTTATGTTTTTGTGTGGTTTTTGATGTTTGTAGGAGTTTTGGAGGAACTTACACAAAATTGGAGTAAAACCCTTCATTTTCACCTCTGCTAGTCAACCAATTTCTTGGAGTTGATTGTATCGATATGCAATTAACCGGATAACATGCTATATACCATTGAAAAGCTCTCGAAGTCTATTTTCTGGAGAAATTTACGGTTCACGAATTTATGTAGTGTACCGAAAGTTGTGATAAAAATGGTCTGAGAAGTGTATATTTGTAATTCCATATATCACTGTAGCATGTTATTAAATACGGGACACTGTAGCACGTTACTGTAGCAGAGTATTTAAACACATTTTAGGGTTTTATTTCATAACTTGAAGAGGGGAGAACGTGGGGGAGGCTTCAGCTCTGGATTTCTCTCATCTCCTGGAGTTCTTGAAGGAGAAAGAAGGCTTGGAAAGAGGAAGAACTACAAGATTAAGAGATTTTCATCAAATTTGCTAAGTTTTCCCTTTCCCTTTCATTTTCTGGAATGTCTCCATATTGTATTGTATTTGTATTGTTCTTAAACATGTGTAACTGAATCTGAATTGGTTGAGGGTGATTTCAAGGCCCTTGATATGGTTTTTATGAATTGATTGTGCAAGGAATTGTTATCCAATTCTCTAATTGAAGTTGCTTGTATTTTCCCATGTTTAATGCTTATGATTGCTTGCTGGATTGTATTTGGGTGACCAATTGAGTAAAATCTGGTTGTTATCTATTGCTAGACTAGAAATCTTGATCAGTAATTGTCTTGAATTTCTAATCATTAGTAGCAAAATTGTGATCAGAGATTGCAATTGGAGAATACAAACTAAGTTAAATAATCCGAGCTTGTGTGTTTATTGCTTAGATCAACCTGTCTTTCTTTTCATAATGCATCCATTGAATTAAATTTAGAGAGCTTGTTCTAGGTTGTTTTATGGATAGAGATTAAATAAAGAGCCTGTTTTGTTTAACAACAAAGTAAGGAAAGATTGGGATAACAGAGCTTGTTGTTATCTACGGTTGGTAATTTCAATGGGGTAATTGGATGACAATTCTATAATTAATTCGCAAATCCATATCTTGTGGTAGAGAAGGATCCCTTAACCAGGTTTCTCTCATTGAGTTTTCACTCAAATTAACTTTCTGTTTTGTTATTCTTTAATTGCATTAATATTTCATCTAGTTAATCAATCAACAAAACCCCCCTCATTTAGTTTATTGTTGCTTTCGAATAACAAATTTAATTAGAGTCAATCCTCGTGGGAACGATATCTTACTTATCACTTTATTACTTGTGCGACTAGTATACTTGCTAGTTTCGAACGCATCAAGTTTTTGGCGCCGTGGCCGGGGATTGATTTTCTAATCAATTTGTTATTCTGTTTTTACTACTGATTCTTGATTGTTATTTCCTGATTGTTTGGGTTTAGGCTTTTATGTCCGAGGGAGAAGCGGATCAGCGACTTAAGAGAATTAAGGAGTTTCTCCAATCCTCGAATTTAAGACTAAATCGTTCAATTTCAACTCCACCTCCAGAATTTGACCTTGCACGACATACTTCCCTTCCATCTTCTTGTAGTTCAATCAAATCTGAATCAGAAGCAATGGCGATGGAAAACGATCAGACTCTTAAGGAGTTAGCGGCTCCAAATATTGATCAACAACCGCTATGCATAAGCACCAATTTTGAGATAGATTTTGAACTTAAATCTGGACTGATTCATCTCTTGCCTACATTTCATGGTTTTGCAGGAGAGGATCCGAACAAACACCTCAAAGAATTTCATGTGGTATGCTCAAGTATGAAGCCAACCGGCGTTTCTGAAGAGCAAATTAAATTGAGAGCTTTGCCATTCTCATTAGCAGATTCGTGCGAAGACTTGTATACTATCTACCAATCGGGTACCATTACCACGTGGAATGAGATAAGTAAACTCTTTTTAGAGAAATACTTTCCCACTTCGAAAGTTATAAAAACATAAAAAGATATTAGTGGCATCGACAACACAATGGAGAATCACTTCATGAATATTGGGAGAGATTTAAGAGGTTATGTGCTAGCTGTCCAAACCACCAAATTAGTGATGGACTCTAATTCAATATTTCTATGAGGGTCTCCTACCCATGGAAAGGAGTATCATTGATGCTGCTAGTGGTGGAGCAATAGTTAATAAAACACCGAACGTGGCAAGACGTTTTTTGATTAGCGACATGGCAGCAAAACTCCCAACAATTCAGCGGCCAATTTGAGCCACAACTACAAGGAGCGTAAATGAGGTAAGTACCCCGAACATTGAACAACAACTTTCTGAGCTTACCTCTCTTGTAAAAAAAATGGTTGTAGGACATATGCATCAATCTTATGTATGTGGAGTATATTCTACCACGGAGCATCCAACCGACATGTTTCCAACTTTGCAAGAAGGGGATACGGAACAAGCCAATGCCATGGGTGGATTTCTAGGACAACCAAGCCAAAGTTACAGTAATCATCAACCAATCACTCCAAATGCCCACACCAAATCAGCCACCAGGTTTCAATCAATCAAGATTGTGCAGCAATCATTTCAAATGGAACACAAACCAGCACCACAACTAGCTCCACAAAACTCAGGTATGGATCTCCAGGACTTTGTTAAAATACTTGCTACTAACACAATGCAATTTCAGCAGGAAACTAGGGCAAGTATCCAAAACCTGGAAAATCAAATGGGACAATTGGCTATTAACATGAGCAAATTCGAGCGCAAGAGCTTAGAAAAATTACCTTCTCAGACAGTGATCAATCCAAGAGAGAATGCTAGTGCAATCACTTTGAGAAGTGGAAAGCAATTATAAGTTCCACAAAAAAGGTCACAAACTAATGAAGGGGATGACACCACTTCCACCATGAAAAAAACATCATCTTCTAAGGTAGACCTTAAAACTCAAATTCCTTCATATGTTACTCCTCCACCTTTTTCCTAGCAGATTTGCAAAATCAAAGAAAGAGGAACAAGAACAGGAAATCCTGGAAACTTTTTGCAAGATCGAGGTAAATATACCACTTCTGGATGCTATTAAGCCAAGTCCTCGTTATGCACAATGCCTCAAGGAGTTATGCCACCAACAAGAGAAAGTTGAAGGGAAATGAGAAAGTAAGCGTGGGGGGAAACTGTTCAGCGCGTACCAAAGAAAAAATTCCCCGAAATGCAAAGATCCAGGTACGTACCATTCCATCACCATTGGTAGAACCAAGTTTGAAAGAGCTATGTTAGATTTAGGAGCATCTAATTAATATCATGCCATATTCTATTATGCTTCTTTAAAATCTTGGACCTCTTGCGGAAACTGATATTACCATTCAACTTGCTGATCGTTCTAAGGCATATCCCAAGGGAGTTGTGGAAGATGTGCTTGTGCAGGTAAATCAATTGGTTTTCCCCGCAGACTTCTATGTTCTTGAAATGGAGGATGAGACATCTCCTAATCCAACACCAATTCTTTTGGGGAGAACATTCTTGAAAACTGCTCGAACTAAGATTGATGTTCATGATGGCACTCTCACCATGGAATTCGATGGCGAGGTGATTCGTTTCAATATTTTTGAGACATTGAGGTACCCTAGTGACTTGCATTCTGTTTTTGCAGTTGATGTTATTGATTCTTTGCCACAACAACATTTTGAGTTACCTCGCAAGAATGGAGTGGATGTTGCCATTAGTGAACACATAAGGATAGAAAGTTTCAAAGAACCAAGAAAGCTGATACAAGTGTCCAAAGAAGTGGAGGAAGCTGTGACAAGCTTGGATGAGACTATAGCTATCACCACAAATAGGTATGATGTTTCGTACATTGACTTGCCTTTATCTAATGAGAAACTTTTTCCTTCTGTGATGAAAGCACCTGCCTTGGAGCTTAAGCCTCTTCCAGATCATTTGAA